>JACXGK010009086.1:6540-20817 GCA_016801125.1 Novumbra hubbsi
ACGTGTTGCAGTACCTTAACAGCGCTGCCTTGTCAAGCGCACCTGTTTACTGTTCTAAACGTACCTATCCGTGCCTGCGAGCACGTTTGCTCTTGCAAAGCCTCCATCGGCTGTATCGCTTAGTTCGGAATAAATATCCGAACGCTTTGAACAACCCCTGCGCCTTGATTCGCTCCTTCCTTTCGCCAGCCGTCACAACGTGCCTTACCACAAAACAAACACACTGCATTCAACCACAACATTCCGCTACATTGCATCCTAGTTCAAATGTTTAACATTGGCAATGTACTTCCAGCTGACATCATAAATGAAAAACATAACAACAAACCCCCTGGACTGAAAATACAAGCTAAGACTCAGATAAAAATAGCTGGGGTTTTTGACACGGAAACTTTCTCATGCAGATCAAATGTTGGCGCACCCTCAAACACAGATCATGAGAATGTGTGCCTTGAAGGCCTAGAGCTCATTCATGTATGTGGCACTGAAAGAGTTATTTTTGTATTTCTACAATCTTCTTCCGGTAGTCATTCAGTAGACACTATTTTACAGAGCAACTTACCTGAACAATTCAGGTAAACAGCTTGAGGCCAGTTTTGTCACCTTGCTGGTTCAGGAATTTGATCTAGCAACCTTTCATTTACTGATTAGTTCCATTAGGCACTAGGCTTTTTCAGAAATAGGCATAATCTGTGATGAAGACTCTGTCTTGGCGGTGGTTAGGTGCAGTTAAATGGTGGTGGGGGTGATCGTGCGAGAGTTGATGAAATGCTGCTTCGTTCAAAACAAAACGAAGCATAGAACACTGGAGGCTGAAACCCAGGGAGACTGGCATCTGATAAACAAATCATCTTAGATAGTGGTGAAGGGGATGCTCCTTCCAGATTCCCCCCGCCTTCCAAAAGGACTGACCTAAATACTAATCAGGCAAGAAAGGAAAACCAGTTAGAATTTGCATGTGGAGAACAACATGGAGGGATACAAGGCTTTAGGCGGTTCATCTTCGCATGCTCTGCGTGTTTCACTGCGACCGAAACACGTCACTCTGCTCCACCACATTAATGGTTTTCTTACTGAGGTGACCAGATGGGAGGAAACCTACACTAATTAGCAGATATCTCGTTTTCCTTTTTTCAGGGTCAAATCCAGAACACACCATTGTTGAGAGATCGGTCTAAGTTACACAAAGCCGAGAAATAATATGGAGTAAAAGCATAGGGACTAATTGACAGGGTCCATTGCCGTTTCTATTTCAGGTGGCTCGGAGACTATGGTGACAGCACGTCTCACACGCCGGCATTATGGTTCAAGTCTTTGTTCTACCCTGTTGGCATGGCAACCAAGTCAAGCCTGCAGCCTTATCAAATACAATGTGTTTCTGTGTTGTGTGTGCGGGAAACAAAACTGTATTTGTGTTGTTTTGAAGGGGGTTCAGAGTGTATGTGCCAAAATGATCTATACATAGATGGATGCCACTCCTGCCCTGTGATTATCATCATTACATTAATGATTCATTAACTAACTGTTCATTTAGATGGACTGGCAGCTCAGCTTTCCCAGGTGTTATTGAACCAGGCAGTATGTTGTTTGGACCCAGGCCTTTTCCATGAACAGTGTGTCAGTTCGATCAACAGTAGTCTGTCTCAACAGTTTGTCCCTTGGTTAACCTCATGTAAACGATACCTGGAATGTGTCTAGGATTTATATTTCAGAGAATTCGTGTAAGACAGCCTTACAACTGTACCTTGTGCATTAGAGTAACACGCAACTCTTTTTCTGCCAATGAATCAATATGTGAATTGAATGAAAGCCGAGGGGACTTGTGGAGAGGCGCAGAGGAGGAGGGGCCATTTGTCTCACCATAATGAAATATGAGACCATGCTGCCATTTCCCAGAAGCCATGTGACTGGTTGCTATGGGAATGGTGCAGAGAACCCACTTCACCCTTCATTGGGCTGTTGCAATCTTGGCTCCAGAATTACAGTCACCCCAGAGAAAATAGGTTACATTTCATTGCCAGACTTCTCCCTTTTTCTGCCCACCAAAAAAATCTAAAAGTAGAAATCGAAAAATGTTTTGTTTGGGTAGTGAGTGACTTAACAAAGTGGAATGGGGTTAGTCCTTGATGGGCTAGCAGCACAGGATTTCGTCTTTGCATAAACACACGATGCAACGCTCTGTCCCTCAAATCTGTGAAATTTTGGAAGTCCTATACATTTTCCCCTAGGAGTTATGGGGTAGATGTATTGTGCATTGCATAATTTGAGTCTGCTGGGAATGACCTATTTTCCCTAAAATATTGCCTAACTTGTGCAGTGTACAGAGAAAGCAAAGGGTAGCAGACTGTGCTCAAATGACCCCAACATTCAGAACCATTGAGATAATATGTTCTTTTGGGAAGATGACCTGAAAAAATTTGCAACCCATTTCACTTCATAATCCACACATTAATCATATTATAGCCTCTTTGGGACAAATACACTTTTGATAGAGAGTTGTTCAATAGATTTTGTGTAATGTGAGCATCATATTTAGTTGTTGTAGTACAGTTGATGAGAGAAGATTCAATAAATTATATAACACCTGGAAATAGGAACTGAGATGCAAATCAAATTGCCTCCTCCTTGAATCTGATTAACCTGCTGGGGAATATTTGCATTCTTTGATTTGACACTCTCATCCCCAACGACATTCCATGAAAAAAGTGATGAGGCATAAATACATAAATAACAACAAGAGAACATTTGAAAGTTAAAATCATTCACAATCTAGTCTCTTCTGGTATACACAAAACAAACATTACACGCCAAATGGATTCAGTTCAAACATTTTCAAGCCTTTTGTGAAATGATAGGGAGTACATTTCAGATTCCCATTATCAGGTTTAAATCTAAACACTTGAACATTGTTTGTTCCCTGGCAGGATAGCAGTAAAACTGATACCCAGCCATAGTTAACCTTATTAACAACCAATTGTGCATCTGGCAACAATGCAAGGATTCTGTACTGTAAAACAACTTTCTGTACTGTAGAAGCAGCTTTCTGTACTGTAGAAGCAGCTTTCTGTACTGTAGAAGCAGCTTTCTGTACTGTAGATGCAGCTTGGCTTCAGCAATCAAATTATTAGCACAGGTTGACACCCCACATGGGGTCATATGTATAGAGCCACAGAGTGGTCAACTCAAGAGGAACTTCACCCAAGCCTTGCAGTGTTGTGGGAATACACATGCACCACTCCAGTGACATCTGACAAGGTTAAAACAAACCAAAACCTCAAAACCCATCCCACAAACAGCACTGGAACATATTTACTGAAGAGTAGCGCCATTTAGTGAAGCACATGAGGAATGTTGATATTGACCAATAGGGTTGTGTTTAGTAACTGATCAGGATCACATTAAACAGATGTTTCTGTCCAGAGTGAGTACCCCATAGGTATGTGTAGTAGGATGTTTAGCGTTATAGTTTAATTCGTAAAAAAAATTGGTTGGTAATCTAAAAGCAAAAGGTCTCTATGCTTTGAATGCATTTTTCTACAAAAGCTGGGTAAACTGTTGTGCAAAATATTAAAAGGTAGTTGTATTGCACGTAACCCTCATCAAACCGTTGAGTGTGTAATGAGGTTATTACATTTGCATTTGACATTTGAGTCTTTTAGAAAACACTTATCCAGAGTGACTTATAGGAGCAATTAGGGTTAAGTGCCTTGCTCTAGGGCACAATGGCCAACTTTTTTTTACCTTGCCGCCAAGGATTTAAATCAGCGACCTTTCAGTTACTGGACCAATGCTCCAACGGTTCGGCTATCTGCAGCCCCAGCTGTCGGAAGCCTCAAACACAATGAAATGGAAATTAGGTTTTTCTCAATCTCTGTAACGCAGTCAGATAATAATAAAATGTACCTCACACACCTGTTACCTGTTTCCAGCTGGCTGTGAACGAACCTGTTTTGTCTGTGGACCTGATGAGATTAACTTGAGAGTCACAGCGCGTACACTATGCATACATATAAACAGTTTTGAGTATGAGGCCTTAGCTTTGGGGTTGCCTGACGCAGAGACAGCGTGTGTGTGGAATAGTCAATGTGCCATCATCATGACTCTGTTCCATAACCAACCCTTCTGGCTGGAACACGTTGTACAGTTCCAGTGTGGGTGCTAGACTCGGACCACTTCTGTTTAAGCCCTAATTACCTAGAATGTTGTCCCGGCTTTGGGTCGGTGGCCCCGTCTGATGCTGTGGCGAAGCTGGCCAAGTAGTGTAAAAAGAAAAAGGAAGGAAAAGGAGAGAAGGGGAGAAAAAAACGGGTGGTAATGCCAAGTTGCCATCCCCCCAAAGGACAGCCTGGCCCTGGAGACATGTCACCGTGGGTTACCTGAGCTTTGTTATCAGATAGACCTGCCAGCTAGCCTAACACTATGTGGGAAGCACTACGTTGGGTTACTCAACACCACCAACCACCTCCAACCCATCCTATAGGGACGGCCCTCGTTTAAAGACCCACGACACCTTCCACTGCCACAGGCCCCAGAGAATTAACGCCTGTCCTTTCCCCTCTGACTTTGCGCTTTACGCGACAAGACGGAGCCTGTAGGTTGAGCTCAGCTCAATGATTTGCGACTGCATGTGTGGCAGTGGGTCTACGGTAGGGTTTTTTGTCTTCTCAGTTCTCTCAGAAAAAATACATAATTTGCCGTAAAAGAACCCCCCCCCCCACAAAAAACGGATTTAGCTTGAAGTGAGCTTTGTGAGTTGTGTGTTTGGTGAGAAAACGATTGAATCCATATGCGTTCACAATGCTGCAGTGAGATTAAACTGAAATATTTGTTTAAATGGCTTAGCTGGCAATCAAAGGCTGATATTCAATAAATCAGAGGAAAAATAACATCTGTGACTACAGTGCTGCATTGATTGAAGGCCGCCTCTAATCTCAAGGCTATTGGCTTTCCCTATGTTATCGTGAGTCCAGTCAGCTGTGATTACAGTTGAGCCTAAACCTTTTACACACAATTTCTCAGATTACGAACCTCAAGGGTTAAACCTATGTCAGCCCAACAGTGTATCTGCAGTATAGCATAGCATATAACAAGTCACAGAGGGTCTGCATAGCCTAGCTAAATGCGACCCAGAGGACACTGCATTGTGCTTTTCTTAATGCCACAGATCAGACCTCTGCGGTGCAGTCGAGGGGAGGTCGTCGACCTCTGAACCCCTTTTACTGACGGCTCAGGGAGATATAGCTGATGAGGCAAGACTGATGGTCTGGAGATGGTGGCCCCGATGGCAGGGGTCTGGTGGCTTTGAACATGGTTACTTACCCCCGCCAGCAAAGCTAGCCTACTAAAGCCGCTGGTTCCTGGAATGTACTGTCAGACACTTGCACACACACAGGCACACACACACACACAGACTGACTCCCTGTCCCCACAGGCTCCTACCATACACAACAACATCCTATTTATAGTCTCCTTGTCAATCCACTTCTAAGAAGAGACAACAGTGCTGGTTAACACATTGTGACCTGGGAAGCAGCATGGAACCTGGCAGGGAAATGCATTTTGTTATGGGATAATAAGGATCTTTTTAGAAGGCTATTACGACATCTCTTATCCAACTGAAACTAGACTGGGGACAGAGTTGAATAGGGAAAAGGAGCTATTTATTTAAAATGCACTGTTCTTCATATGCTTGGCCTTTACATGCATCGTAGCTATTTAAAACAAAAACACATACAGAGGGGGACATACAATGACAAGTCTATAGCAATCATTTTAGTTGATTGCTACACTACCCCCATTGGGGCAATTGGTGAAATATATTTGACGATTTCTTTTGTGAGGCACATCAAGCCCCACATTAATCCCCTACATTTCTTTAAATATTTGGCCAGTTTGGTCTTAGATATCATGTGTGACTATATATCTAACAAAAAAACTAAGTAACTAATGTATGGATGGATGAAGGAGTAGATGAGCAGAGATCACAAAACATGCTCACAGAAAACACATTTCCAAGAACACTTGATGCATTTCTAGTTTGAATCCGTAATCCATCCACATGTCATCTAATGTTGGCTACATATAATATTTCCTGAGCACGTCATACGCTATGCCTAAAATCTGATAAAGAAAAATGTTGTGCAGTTGGTGCCCAGTTCTGATATGGTACTCAAGTGAAATTGAAGCGGTACAGATGGCCGCCACACAACATTTTTTAAACCCACTGTGCTCTCTAGCTTCATTTGGGAGCTCCTCTCCGCGCTCCTCTTGAGTGCCAGTCGCCTACATACTCTGATGGACGGAGATCAACCCATAATGTGTCATTTGAGGTTTTGGTGATGATGCCCTGACTGTTAAATCTGTCTCACCACCATCTCTAACTCTCTCGTTAACATCCAGACGTGATGACGACCTTGGACCAACAAAGCCCATAATAACATGCTCTCATAAAATCAAGACTCGTTGACTACAGAACATGATTAATGGTCGATTTTAAAAAGTACTTGATGTCCGATCGATGTCAAAGACAGGATTAAGGTTCAGCCACGATCCTGTTTAAAGGAATCGACAAAATCTGGTCTTTAGCTTGCAGTTTCGGTACGTGCTAAGCAGACGTACAGAAATTGCAAAGCTGCATTAATTGTGTTATAAACGATATTGTAGCACAAATACATCTCTGTGTTAAATTCATCATTAGCATCTAATTTATGTTGTCCAATCATTTGGTCATGTCACTGTGGCAACAACGTATTATCAAAATGAATTAATCATCCAAATACAGTATTTCCTTTGATTTGTTGTAGTTAACATGAGTTAAAAGTGTACACCATCTGACCTTATAATATGTCCTGCCAGGTTGTAAGATTTTGTTAGTGGACACAAACCTAAAGAATTAATCTGGTTAATTTATGGGTTTTATGTAACAATTTTAGTCATGGGAAGAAATACAGGGAAGGGCACTCAGCCTGAGGCACAAAACTGCATGAAGTAACCCGAGATTGCAAGCTGACATGGTCAAAATGAATATATTCAGTGGTGGCTAAGATGGAAAGAAGTATGTCAATTATGAAATGTTGCTTTCTTGGCATCACAATCGACCAAAATCCTGCAGACTTTATCACACCTGGACTAGAGCCCAGTTATATGGTCAAGTGCTGGAAGAAGGCGTACAGCAGTTGGCACAGAACAAAGCAACACATATAGCCCTCTTTTCAGACTGAAAGCAAATATTAATGCTTACAGAAGAGGATGGATTTGACTGCTTTACTAGTGGTTTTTGTAAGAAGTGTTAATGTGTTAAAACCACCGTGTGCACAGCATTGACAACCAATCAGTACCAAACAAAAAGGAGAATGGAGGCTAGGAGGCATACAGTACCAAATTAAGCCATGACCACATGAAACTCTCTGCCACCCCAGATAACTCAGGCAGCAATGAAATCAGAATACAAATAAATCAACACCTAGCAGCACAATGGAGACGGTTAGAAGAAAAAAAAATTGGTAATGTTTTGGAAACGTTTACAGCGCAGGGTTACTTCGGGTTGAAGAAATTACCAAACGGATTTATAGTGGGGAGAACAAGTATTTGATACACTGCCGATTTTGCAGGTTTTCCTACTTACAAAGCATGTAGTGGTCTGTAATTTTTATCATAGGTACACCTCAACTGTGAGAGACGGAATCTAAAACAAAAATCCAGAAAATCACATTGTATGATTTTTAAGTAATTAATTTGCATTTTATTGCATGACATAAGTATTTGATACATCAGAAAAAGCAGAACTTAATATATGATACAGAAACCTTTGTTTGCAATTACAGAGATCATACGTTTCCTCTAGTTCTTGACCAGGTTTGCACACACTGCAGCAGGGAATATGGCCCACTCCTGCCACCCAGCCACGACCCATCTTCAATGCTCTTACTGAGGGAAGGAGGTTGTTGGCCAAGATCTCGCGATACATGGCCCCCTACATCCTCCCCTCAATGCGGTGCAGTTGTCCTGTCCCCTTTGCAGAAAAGCATCCCCAAAGAATGATGTTTTCACCTCCATGCTTTACGGATGGGATGGTGTTCTTGGGGTTGTACACATCCTTCTTCTTTCTCCAAACACGGCGAGTGGAGCTTTGACCAAAATACTCTATTTTTGTCTCATCAGACCACATGACCTTCTCCCATTCCTCCTCTGGATCACCCAGATGGTCATTGGCTAACTTCAGAACGGCCTGGACATGCGCTGGCTTGAGCAGGGGAACCTCGCGTGCGCTGCAGGATTTTTATCCATGACGGCATAGTGTGTTACTAATGGTTTTCTTTGAGACTGTCGCCCCAGCCCTCTTTAGTTTAATACAGGTAATGAGTGGAGAACAAGAGGGCTTCTTAAAGACAAACTAACAGGTCTGTGAGAGGCATAATTCTTACTTATGTCATGCAATAAAATGCAAATGAATTACTTTAAAATCATACAATGTGATTTTCTGGATTTTTGTTTGAGATTTCGTCTCTCACAGTTGAAGTGTAGAAATATTCAAGATGAAGTTGAAGATAGAAAATTACAGACCTCATGCTTTACATGCTTTGTAAGTAGGAAAACCTGCAAAATCGGCAGTGTATCAAATATCAATATACTCCCCACTGTATATGGCTGAATTTCAAACTGCATACTACGTACCAAAAGTATGTCTTTTGTGAGTGGTGACATACTGTTTAGTATATTGTAGCTAGTATGCCAGTATTGGGACCAGTTTGAACACACTACCTTGTCATAGAATTTCATTGCCACATCAGATCATTTTGTCAGCGCTAAGTTTAAATATTTAAGCATTGTGTTAAAATGACAAATGTTTATTATGGAGTTTACTTCCACCACAAATCTGAACCAAAAAAGTGTCAGGCTGATATAATACAAAATACATTTTATAATGTAAATTCTTAAAGGTTGTCATCCTTTGCCTTGATGATATAAGCAAAAATGTAAATGACAGTTCATCTTCACCTAAAGACACAAAGGTCAGTCAATCCGGAAAATGTACAAACTTTCAAGGTTTCTTCAAGTGCAGTCGTAAAAAACATCAAGCGCTATGATGAAACTGGCTGTCATGAGGACCACCACAGGAAAGGAAGACCCAGGGTTATTTCCGCTGCAGTGGAAACTAAGTCCATTAGTTACCAGACTTCAGATTGCAGACCAAATAAAAGTAACAGATATATCTCAACATAGATTGTTCAGAGAAGACTGCATGATTCAGGCCTTCACGGTCAAATTTCTGCAAAGAAACCATTACTGAAGGACACCATTATTAAGATGAGACTTGCTTTGGCCTAGAAAGACAAAACAATACATTTGTATTTTGCGTATGGAAGAACAGAAATCTCTAAAAGTCGAAGCGAGCTGGCCAGGAAGGGGGGAATGCACAGGAGCAAAATACTGAGAAGGGCATCATGGGTCGTCCTAAGGATCTTCTAAAGGAGTGGCAGCAGAGAATGAGAAATATACAGCGAAAGCAAACAATGGTTAGAATTACAAAATGAGTAATTCTCCTGCCTGAAATATACGTAGACTTCTGTACAATATGACTAAAGAGAGAACCAGTCTGAGTGACTTGACCTCAAACATCCTGCTCATCCTGCTGCATCGCCCCCATCCAATGAATATTTCAAATGATTACTAATGAGAAACTTATCCATGTCGCTGTGCTTCAGGCTATCATATACTGCAGCAAGGCTTTTTTTTTTAGCTACTACTAGCCTATGAATTCATGACAAAGAATCCATGAGATACCTTGTCTGTATGAATGATGGTAAGAAGGGAAATAAGGGGATTATTTGTGCGATAATAAATTGTGATCGTATTCTCAAAACAGTGTTCTGAATGCAAATTGAGGATGGTATTGAAGACTGACATTTTCAGAGAGTAAATCCCAGTTGATTTAATTGGGTTTTTCTCCAAACAAGTGACTCCGTAATTCATATTTATTAAACATATTTTAAAGAAAAATATTTTCTTCAGACATTCTATTCTCTATTGGAAAGGAAATTGGTGAAACAGCTGAAAGTCATGCACATAAAAACAACTTATTACAAAACTGGAAGTTACAAAATTGTTCATTTGCAAAATAAAGATTTGTGGACTGCATCTTTAACTTCAGCATAGTGGGATGTTTGAATTACTCCTCCTTGTTTCCTGAAGATGCTACAGTCACCTCCCTTTCTCACGTCCCTTCCTCTTATTAGCAACACGCCACAAAAACAAAACACACTCTCCAAAAATTAAAAGGAATACTTAGTGCACCATCTTCCCCCTTCTGTGGCTCAGTTGCTGTCAATTCCTAATATTAATGTCACATTGAATGCATCAAAGATAATAAAATAAGTACTGCAGATTAATGGTCTCAGCAGGCTAGACCATAGTTATGACAGAAAACGCCTGATGATTTATTCTACGTTTCTCGTGAGTAGCCAGTGTACATCCCCCTACCAGTGAGTGGATGAAGACACAATTCAGCATGCATGGCAACCCTGTGGTGAGAGGTTATTTTTAGCTGACATTGCTACTGCACACTGGACGTCACATAAGGACACATCAACATAACGGCAGCCTCGTTAAACTACTTAGAAACGGACTGGTCAGGACAACTGAACAGCAGAAAGGAGAAGGTCATCGATGGGGGGCGAGAGGGAATTAAAGTATCCGACCGACTCTTGTTTGGGTTTTTCAAGTCCCCATCCTCTTCACAACGTCCCTATGGAAACCCGGAAACCCATTTCTTTTTGAAGTAATTTAAAAAAGACACTAAGTAATTCAATCAACGTTGTATGTATTGTATATTATTTAGCCTAATTACATTTGGCCTAATTTTTTATGCAAGACCAGTTCTGTTCGGCCATGGTTGCAGCGATTCTTTCTGTGATTCCATACATTGATAGGAATTGTCATTGACAGTCATTGGATAGCCTAAAAGAGGGATGTTTTGGAATGGCAGATCATGTAAGCGGACTAGTGTTATGTGATGAGTGGGTTCATCTGTGAGGCTGGAGCAATTACATTTTTCTCAGCTACAAGCTTTCTAAAACCGAGTCGTTTGGACAAGATTGTTTCAAGAATCTACTTTTTGTTGCCTTGGGCTTCAGGGCTTCTATATCATCCCTTACCAAGCAAACAGCAGATCTAATGGAGGCACAGGAAGGTTCTGTCTTGTGTACTTTTCGTAACTGAATTAGTAACTTAATATCCGTGCTATTCCCTATGCTATATATCCCAGCCTAAGCAGTTCCCAAAGGCAGCTGCCCATTATGATATAGCTCACAGTGGTATCCTCTGTGGCTCGCATCTGAGATGTCTCTGTCTGCAGAGCCACACTGTACTGTATGTTCCTGGTTGAGCTGTTTTCATTATTCAGTAATAATAAGACTGTCCCCTCCTAATAGCCGTTATGTAAGAGTAATTACCAAAGCGAAATGTCAGGAGAGACATGAGGTGTACATGGTTGCTGGCAGCTGCCTGGCAGATTTATTTAGACCTGCTGCATCTCACTGAGATGGGCAATAAACAAGTGGCACAAACAAAATGGAGCAGTGTGATTAAAGATCTGATGCAGGTCGGACAGACAGTGACAGATTAATTACAGGAGCCATATTGGAGGGATTAATTGGTTCACTAACACTTTATTTCAATTATCCGTCATAATGCTTCTTAAGCTTTTAATGACTTACAATAAAAATGTTAACCTATACTCTTCCAGGTTAGTCTCGCTGAGATTAATAATATATTTTCCAAGAAAGACATGGTCGGAATATAAGCATATGATTTTGTCAAAGAATTGCCCATCATAGCTTATTACTTTAGCTGTAAACTAATTTAGAGGGACACGCTCCGGTAATTGCATGTCCCTTTTGTACTGCCAGAAAGCTGAATTTGTTTTCACCTCTGCACGTGCCTTACCATCAAGAAAATATGTTCTTTTGATCAACATTTCTAATATTGATAGTAAACAACAATGACCCAACTACAGAGCTCTGAGGAACCTCATCCTGGAGAGTTAACATATCTGACTGAGTCATACTGGAAACATTGAGTAAATCTGAGAGGTAGCTTCTGAACCATGAGACTGTCTGACCATATAATCCTATGTTCTTTGCTACATGCCATGATAAATGGTGTCAGCCTACGTAGACATATCTATAAATAGGGAGAAACAGTTTTATAATACCATTGACAACTTATGTTGCTACAGTAGTGATGCCATGCAGTTTTCCTAGAGCAAATATCTTTAGCTAGTACTGATGCGGTTATTTAGGTTTGAGGATTTACCTCCTTTTAACAGAGGAAAAATGTAGGCTGACTTCCAGACACTAGCTGAGGACATTTAGCTTCAGGGTGTGATTAAAATTGCTGGTTAGGGGCTCAGCAATAAAGTCTGCAAGTTTCAGTAGATACGGATCCAGGTTGTCAGGACCAGTTACTTTTTTTGTCAGTACCTACGAGAGCCTTTTGTACATCAATAACAGAAAAACGGAAAATAAAAGTATATGCATGGTTGTTTTTTATTTGAATGCAGTTTTGACCATAATTATATTTAACATGTAAACTTCATTAGTTTACATTTTAGAATCCTTATAGGATTCTGGGAGTGATGTCATAGTTACAGTTTGCAGGTCACGTTTGCTGAATTATCTTCAAAACCCAGGGGTGTCTGGTATAACTATGTCATTCCTTAAAGGGTATATTAATTTGTTATTATGAAGTCAGTTAACATCATAAATAGTAACAATCCTTATCCAATCATAATAATAAACCTATTGCTCATATATGTGTACATATTTTTATTAGCCATTAGTCAAAAGGGAATCATCAGCAATGTTTAATTTTATCAGGGAAATTCAGATTTAAAACTTAAAAACTAAAACTGGAAGCTTTTTATTCTTATGAGGTTGGCTTTTTATGCGCTATACCAATGTCTCACAGAGCATAGTGAGCCAGCAAATCAAATGGTTTGCTTAGACACTCTGAGAGCAGCCAACTAGTGCTTGGTTATGGATTACATAAAGGAACATGTACACATTCCTGGGTGTTTCGGCACAGGACATATTAAAGACATGAATACAGATATCATTGTAAAATCTTCATCGGTCTTCAAATAAATCCTGATCAAATCAGTTTTGAGACTCAGCTTGGACCATTGACTTTTCATTCTTTACGGTGGCCACAGTGTGTGAGCAGGCATCAGTGCAGCCTGGTTCTCCCACCTCTGCTCAGTTTGAGTAGACATCTGCTTATCGACCACAGCAGAAAAGCCATAGAGATAACACCAGGATCAATAGCACTCACCACTCTTATGATAGATGGAGTGTGGCCTGGATCTGTCACATGCAATTATGTCAATGTTCAGTCCACACATTCTTGCTCACATATATGCATCTTTACACACACACACACACACACACACACTACTAAGTTCACCATAAGCTCTATATTGGCGGTCAAACTACAAAGATCATTTTTATTATCGTTGGGAAGATACCATGCTTATAATTTTTGGGTAGAAATATATGAAATATTTTTAAAGCTCATGGGGGAGGATGACCCCCAGGCATGACGTAGAGAGAAGTAAATGGTTCAGGGATTGGGTGGAGCAGGACGTTCTCTTTTTGATGTTGTCCTTACACTGGCAGTGCGGCTCATTTGTCTTGATCTCAGTTTCTCCAGCAAAATATGTTTTTCATGTAATATCGTACTACTATTTTCCTCACCTTGCTTTAATGTTTCTGCATATCGCAGTCCCTATAAGCACACCACTTAGGTTTAGGGTACATACATTTTGGCTCATTTTATAGCATTTTGCAATTCTTGACTTCCTTGTCCCACTGCTGACATAGCGTTCCTGTTAATATTCTCAACTGGAACGCAATCTTTATATCTTCTAAAATCTCTCTACTAGCCTTTAAGACCCAAAGGGCTAAACGTTGCATGGAATAGCCTTTGTAGACCCTAATGAAGACGTGTTTGGGAAGGTCACAGCCTTGATACAAAGCGTGGCACCAATTCTGAAGGCTGAAAACATTTGAGCTTTTCAATATTTGTCACGGTGTTGTAGTGTGGCGGAACCAAACGCGGACATAGTTTCAAACAAAAAGGTGATTTAATCCAGGACAAACGGTGCAAACTACATGAAACTGTAAACGTCAAAATGAAAGGCTTGAAACAAACATATAAACGAAATACAAATAACATGTAGCGCATTCGCTTGAAAATGAACTAAATGAAAGGACAAACCGT
>JACXGK010009087.1:9556-20805 GCA_016801125.1 Novumbra hubbsi
ATAAAGACATCTACAACCAGGGAATTGTGCAGGTGAGGGCCCTTACCCATCCCCAGCCATATAAAGACATCTACAACCAGGGAATTGTGCAGGTGAGGGCCCTTACCCATCCCCAGCCATATAAAGACATCTACAACCAGGGAATTGTGCAGGTGAGGGCCCTTACCCATCCCCAGCCATATAAAGACATCTACAACCAACTATTGTTCTCAGGACATGACTCAAAATGTCAGAACTCTTTTTTTTATGTTCTACACAATGTCTTCATTTATAGCGCATTGTATAAGCATTGGAAAAGTTAAGAATGTATTTCGTCTAAGGTTTATTTTAGTTTTGTATCAGATAAAGCTGTGCCCAATTGAAAATCGTGGTAAATAATGTATTGTGTCATTTCGGAGTCCTTTTCATTGTTTAAAAAAAATTACATTTTCAGAACCATTTTTCCTTAATGCGAGTCCCACCACGATAATAAACAACCCTGAACGAACTCAGCAGGGAAGTGGCAGATGCACAAACATAATTCCCCCAATACATGCTAACCTCAAGGAAGGGCTGTGCTCCTCATTATGAAGTCACCGTACTCATGTCCGTTTATTCACCATTCATCCAAGATTCATTAAAGCATCCACATTAACAAACTGCACTAGCGGCGCCAGGATGGTTTGATTGGGGGAATTAAGGCCGTGTTAGGTCGAGGCCAGGGGTCGCAGGTCAGCGGGTTTACGATCACTTGTAACAAAAGTACTGTGGTTTGGGGTCGAGTGACGCGCCTCATTGATAAACAGTCACTCGTGTGAACGAGTGTTCAGAAAGATATTATTATGTTGAATGTATTCTTTGGTATTGATTCTACTCAACAGCCTTTGTGCTCTGTAAATCACGTGTTTAGGTGAACAGGATGATTTACATCCGGCACATGGTTCTTTATAAAACTATGAAACCAACTACAAAAAGAGACACTTCAGTGTGCACCACTGATTTATATTTAGTACATAGAAATCTGGAAAACAACAAACACTAACTGCAAATGCGACACAAAAAGGGTCTAGAGTCACAAGCTTGATTGTTATTGAATGCTATGAGTGCTGGACTGCACAGTGCAATTATGGCCCTTTCTTAGGAGAGCTGCTCTGAGCATTGTCCAGTTGAAACGGGAATTCCCACCCATCGCCTCAGTTCAGGGCACCACCATGTTAACACAGTGATGACATTACAGTTCAAACAGACGTGTGGGCCAGTTGAATTTGTCTACTTTGAACTCAACAGAACCACTCATGACAACCTTTTTCTAATTCGAATGTGTGTGGTGCGATGAGGACGGAATCCTCTCAAACCAATAATTTCATGTTTGGATCCCAAAGCCAAGTCCACACCAGGTGGGTACAATTTTTGATGAGCAAACCAGCAGGCTTCAGACCTTGTGGGATTGAGTTGAGTATCAGAGTCTCAGAAGAATCTGGGATTGAGATTGGAATAATGAGTCCAAGTGTTGTCCATCACTGATGGTGTTGTTAAGTGTAGTTCCTCATAGGGTGCCAATATGTACGAGGTTAATGCTTGTCTCTCTGGACAGAAAGGACAACTAAAAAGTGATACAAATGTTCTAGCTGCTTGATTGGCATGCAGAGTCCTGTCTACAGAGTGTTAAACAGTGTGAGCCACCCAGTGCTGATGGTGTATGCAAATGCCTTTGGTGTGCAGTGAAAAAACAATTTAGACTTTTTAAAGGTCAACATGATTCTAACCAACTGTGGCTGCAATGGATTTTTAGACTCATTATTAAATGAAGACACACGTAGAAAGATTGCAGAACATATTCTGTAGGCAATCTTTATGGGAAGAGAAGCAACTACTATATGAATATGCTATTGACTACTCTTTCTTTGAAAATATATATACTCAATCCCATTTTCCAAAAAGTTGGGACAAGGTCGAAAACCAATATTGGATGGCCCCTCAGGTGGTACTGCAATCAACAACAGACGATTCTGTAGTGGAAATCACTGCATGGGCTCGGGGAAACTTTTGAAAACCAGTCTGTAAAAAAAGTACGTCCCTGCATCCACAAAAGCAAGTGAAAACTCTACCATGCAAAGAGGAAACCATATATAAACCAGATCCATCATCACTGCAGCCGTCTCTGGGTTGCAGTGATGCAGAGATCATAAAAAAGGATCTGATGTGAATTGGAAAACCATTACAATGTAATGTTTTGAGTGAGAAACAATTTGCAGTGGTCTCTTAAATTGAACCCTTCTGTTCATCACTAAACTTTCCATTTGAAAAAAAATCCAGAAAATCACATTGTACGATTTTGAAGTAATTATTTTGCATTTTATTGCATGACATAAGTATTTGATACATCAGAAAAGCAGAACTTGCACACACTGCAGTAGAGATTTTGGCCCACTCCTCCATACAGACCTTCTCCAGATCCTTCAGGTTTAGGGGCTGTCGCTAAGCAATACGGACTATCAGCTCCCTCCAAAGATGTTCTATTGGGTTCAAGTCTGGAGACGGGCTAGGCCACTCCAGGAACTTGAGATGCTTCTTACGGAGCCACTCCTTAGTTGCCCTGGCTGTGTGTTTCGGGTCGTTGTCATGCTGGAAGACCCAGCCATGACCCATCTTCAATGCTCTTACTGAGGGAAGGAGGTTGTTGGCCAAGATCTCGCGATACATGGCCCCATCCATCCCCCCCTCAATGCGGTGCAGTCGTCCTGTCCTCTTTGCAGAAAAGCATCCCCAAAGAATGATGTTTCCACCTCTATGCTTCACGGTTGGGATGGTGTTCTTGGGGTTGTACTCATCCTTCTTCTTCCTCCAAACACGGCAAGTGGAGTTTAGACCAAAAAGCTAAATTTTTGTCTCATGACCTTCTCCAATTCCTCCTCTGGATCATCCAGATGGTCATTGGCAAACCTCAGATGAGCCTGTACATGCGCTGGCTTGAGCAGGGGGACCTTGCGTGCGCTGCAAGATTTTAATCCATGACGGCGTACTAAACAACGTGTGTTACTAATGGTTCTTTAAGACTGTGGTCCCAGCTCTCTTCAGGTCATTAACCAGGTCCTGCCGTGTAGTTCTGGGCTGATCCCTCACCTTCTTCATGATCATTGATGCCCCAAGAGGTGAGATCTTGCATAGAGCCCCAATGCAATAATTGCACCAACAGTTGTTGCCTTCTAACCAAGCTGCTTGCCTATTGTCCTGTAGCCCATCCCAGCCTTGTGCAGGTCTACAATTTTATCCCTGATGTCCTTACACAGCTCTCTGGTCTTGGCCATTGTGAAGAGGTTGGAGTCTGTTAGATTGAGTGTGTGGACAGGTGTCTTTTCTACAGGTAACAACTTCAAACAGGTGCAGTTAATACATGTAATGAGTCGAGAACAGGAGGGCTTAAAGAAGCTTCTCAAATACTTATGGCATGCAATAAAATGCAAATTAATTATTTCAAAATCATACAATGTGATTTTCTGGATTTTTGTAGTAGATTTTGTCTCTCACAGTTGAAGTGTACCTATGATAAAAATTATAGACCTCTACATGCTTTGTAAGTAGGAAAACCTGCAAAATCGGCAGTGTATCAAATACTTGTTCTCCCCACTGTATGTATATATATATATATATATATACACACATACATATACACACACAGAAAGAGAGCGCAAAATAAATGAATAATTCATTATTAATAAATATTCCTTGGAAGTGGTCAATGCAAAGCATCCCCAAATCATCGCCCTGCCTCAATGCTTGCATGTTGTATGAGGTTCCAAATGTAATTCTGTTTTTGTTTTTCATCAGACATAATGGGGCCCATGTTGCCCAAAACGTTCTACTTTGAACTAATTGTTCCACAGGGCAATTGCATTGTCAAACCTGAAGACTGCACGTTTAGGTACCCTGCACACCAAACACACCTAACAATAATGTCATTCGGTTCACCTACACTCAAAATGATCAGACCAAATAAATGTAAAACACTTGCAACAATACCAAAAATCTGGAGGAATGATATACTTAATATACATAATTACAATCTGTACAGTAGTTATTAATAACTTAAAGAATAATAAAAAAAATCCTGATACTGTAACAAATTTTATTACCAAAAGTTAAGACTTTTGATTAATCATCCTCTGCCCTCCTTTCCTAGTCTCCTAGGTTTTTACCAAAAATAAGAAAAAGGGTATGGAAACTATGACAGTTCTAGGAATCCTTGCCCACATTGAATCTGACACAAGGAGCGCTCACCTTCTGTCATAGAGACACGTAACTAGATAATGAACCAGACATTTTCCTGTCACTGTCAATGTGGCCTCTGTATGAAAACAGTCAGTTTCCTTTATTTATGCCCTGTCTAAGCCTTGTGCTGTAGACCTAGCACTGACCTCCCTTGTCTAATTGGCCGGTTGCACTGTGTGAAATGGCACTGGCTCACCTGAACAGTTCATTCATGCGTAATTAAATTAGAGTATTGGAGAGTTACCGCAAAATGTGTAAAATGTAAAGGCGGGCTTATACTTCGCCTTTCAACATGCAAATATATAATTAGAAGGTGGTGGTTTAAACAAAACCAATTTCTATCTCAGGAGACATAATGTAGGATGACAATAAAAAAGTGTTGGCGATAGCCAACACACATATCGATGAATACAGTGCCTATTAAGTATTCACCCCACATTAATTAATGAAATCAAAATTATTTAAATGAAAGTAAAATAGATTTAATGACGGTTTGCCACTGATTGATGCGTCCCATTCCAGGACATAACTTATCTGTTTTTAAGCCATTCCATTGTGTCTTTTTCTGTGTGTTTCGGATAATCGTCCTTGTGGAAGATGAATCTTCTCCCCAGAACTTCTCTGTACTTTGCCACATCTATTTTGTCCTTTATCTTCACAAGCTATCCAGGCACTGATCACATAGCATGATGTTGCCTCCACCATGCTTTACTGCAGCCATGTGAAATGTATTATTTCATTAGACCTTAGAATGTTCTTCCACTTGGTCCCAGAGCCTCCCACATGCCTTCTTGTGAGTTTCTTTAACAATGGCTTTATTTTTGACACTCTCCAATGAAGTAATCTTTTGTTAATAACCTAGACTATTATTGCAGTTATTCAATGCTTAGGAAATGTCCTCATGTCCAACCCAAATGGTGTAGTTTTGGATTCACTTTGAATGTTCCTTTGACATTAAGGTCAGTAGTAAAAACTCCTAACTAACTACATTTTGATTACATTATGAGTGGATGAGCTCTAAGCTTAATAGACAAAAGTTGAAAACAACTTATGAAGAAGTTGTCGAATGTAAGGCTGAGGTGACAAAAAACAACTCCTGTGACTAAGGAGGCGTTTTGTTGTGGGATACAACAAATTTAGTCATACATGAGCAATCAACAATCTCAGAGCTCCAATGCACTCTGGGCCCAGTAGAACACTGCTTTGTCCTTCTGAAATTCATTATGCAGCAAGTGTTCAGCCACTCTGAGATCACTTCAGGTTAACAAAAGTGCTAAAAGATTGCAAACGATCCATGGATCATTGTTTATTCCGTTCAGTATTCCTTAAGGGGGATGAGATTTTAAAAACCGAAAGAGCCATAGATCATGGTTCATTTAGTTTAAAGTTCCTTCCGGTGAACAAGATTCAAAGATCCAAAAATGCCATTGACCAATAACCATGTTGCTGTGTTTGTGAGACAATATCTCGCTATCTTAACGCAGATATCTTTGCCAGCTGTTGCAGTGTTAACTCAAACTAACATTGGAAAAACCAGTATTTAAACAAAATTAGTCTAGGTATTCAAATAATCTACAAAAAACCTACAGCATCTGCTAAATAACTATAACGGACATAAGACGCAAAATTTGTTTGCAGGTGAAACTCGCTTAAGTTCGCGATTTGGATAATGCACATGTCAATATTGCAATTGTAATTATATTTCGATTAATCGTGCAGCCCTATATTGATATGTAACCTTTGTTAATACAATGTCCCAATATCCACTTTGTAGGTATGACCACGTCTCATCGTAGCTTCTCCAGGAGTAGAAGACTGGCTGAAGTAGCAGGGCACCTCAGGTATTCAGTTGTGCCGCAAAGGTGCAATTTGGCAGATGATGACATGACTGCACCCCAGGCTCCCATCACCCCAGAGCCAGAGGCTTTCACCCATCAAATGTAAAAACAGATAATGCCTTACTGAGGAGCAACAGACTGCTGAACTACCTCAGAGCTGTGCCCATTTAGGATGGAATACATTTGATCCCGCTATAGGAATGTTTACATTCTATCCTGGTTAAACTTCACGTAGGCATATGTATACAAATAATTTCAAATTGGACAGCAGTAGCTACTGAGAGAATAATGCAATACAAGTTTCACTAAAGTGAGCACAGAGACAGTGTCCAGCTGGTAGATTTGTACAGAGTGTTTACCAGCCAGGTTGGGGAGGGTTAGAATTATATTGTCTGTTGAAGCATTTAGTAACAGTAGCAGCAACATCAACAGTAGCAGACTCATTCTTGATAGAGAGACACAATATAATTGATAGATAGATAAAACATTTGTGATTATTTTATTTATTGTACTAACAATGTTATGCAAAACCTATCGCCGCTCTGTGATAAAGCAATTACCCTTACACTCATTAACTGGTCGTGCCACCTTGATCTGCAATGACTTTGTCCAAACTCTTCCTTTAGTTGTTCATCAGTCTATCACAAAATAAGCAAAAAGAAACATGAGAATGACATGAGAATGTCATTAGTTCATTAAATTAAGCACACAAGCATGTCTACATCAGAATGGCTAAATACATGATTTAACATTTGGGACTAGTTAATGTTCAGAATTCAACCCAACTGTAGATGTTGTGGAAGGACCTCTGCATTGAAGGGTTGACCAAAAAACAGCCAAGAGCAATGCGAGGGACTGATCAGAAACGAAAGGACAGTTGAAATAATTTCATCTAAAGTAGGCACAATTAGTTAAAAGGGGCATCTAGCTATGCAGGCAAATATTGGCAAGGCATTACGTTAATGTAGCAGGTGTCACAGCAACAACAGAGATCTGACTTCAAGAAAAGTTTAAATAATTTAGCCAGCAGCAACTTACTTAAAAACAGTAGCTAGCTTTGGTTTATCTTTGTATATGCTACAATAGTTAGAAATTGTTTCATATAAAGTAGCTAGGGCGGAGTTGCTGACTTAGCTTATGCGCTAGCAGGATTAGCACATTATGCTCGCTTTTGTGACATTCTAATTGATGCACAAAACACCTTAGCTATTTGTAAAATATACCAACCATGACCTGCATTTAGAAGAAATCCACGTTTTGCAAATATTTGTTTTGCGATGTTGGTCATTTCCACGTGTGTTAGACATGGACGGTATTTACCTAAAGAGGTCACAATGCTGTGTTACGTACAACCACTGAGTAATTTGAAATGCATACAGTTAACCGCAATGCCTACAGTAACAAGACTGGCAGTTATTATTAGGCTACTCAGGATCACGATTTGCCCAAAACCACTCCTAAATCACCTCTGAACAGTGGAACCTAACACTATGCCACACAATTTCACTGCAAAAGTCCATGAGGTGTGCAGCCACAGCAGTGAAAGACCAAAATAAGGGGCTGATCTCCTGCCAACTCATCTTTGGATATGGCTGCATAAATTAATGCGTACCCAACGTTGTCCAGGCACATGTCCACTGGCCAATGCTATTGTGCCAAAACCTTCATGTTTGCTTTATTGACGGATGTACTTGTGATGGTTACAGCAACTCAGTTTAGAGTTTTGACCCTGCTGTCCATCCTGCTCAAGACATTGCCATGGTATACATGGTCAGATAGTTACAGTTGTGGAAACTAGTATATATGGCAACCATGGTCAGTATTTCATAGTATTTCAATGTACATTTAATTTAATGCCATTGCGCGAGCTAGTCTAAAATGTTGATTGGTTCATTCATTAATTGCACCACATTAAGGTCAGGTGAAGTTCGTAAACAGGGGGAACAGGCTTGCTATTTTCATGCAAGAAAAACATGAGTAACATGCCAATTTAAATTTCAGTAATTGTAACCGGGTTATTTAATAAGAAAAAGCAATTAGTCACAAAACTAGTTACCGCCAAAGGTAATACTTACAGTTACGCGTTACCCTGTAACACTGTACACAGGCTGTGCAGTGTTCTTTTGTAGCTCACAGTACCACTGAGGTCACATACCAATCTGAAGCCTACGATAGTTTTTATGAAAAACAAATTGGAGTGAGAAGGGTTCAATTTAAGAGACCCCTGCGAACACCACTGTGACTATAAACTCAAATTCCTACGGATAACGCATGAAGATCCGGCGGCATTTTTTTTAAATACCGTGTGCACAACGCCAAATGCTGCGCGCTGAATCCCATTCACTTCCTACAGTAGCTAAGCCTTTACACAGCTACCCCTGTCAGGACTGGAACGGGCCTGCACTCATTCCACACACACACACACACACAACAACCCCTAATTTACCCTTGAGGAATCAGTCATGGTGTCCACAGAATCAGGTAACCATCACACTGCTTCAACGTTATCAGAATGCAGCTGGTGTTCTGCGGCTGCCGGTCCAACCCTGTGCATCACCAACACTAATCAATGCGGGAAAAGGTATCCAGCAGAAGGAAGGGAAATCAACAACGGACTGTCGCTACTAGGTGTTTTGTACTGTTAATTTGTATAGTTGTGTATTAATTACATCTCTAAACATGACAGAACGCAGTAGCCCGTCTACACATATCTAGGGAGCCCTGCGAGCAGGACTCTAGTGATGAACCCTAACCTCTGCTATAGACTTCCGGTCATTGCACTATTACTAAACATTATTATTTCATCCAGAAGCTAAACTGATAGATAAAAACCTTAATTGTCACAATCCCGAACTCTCTTCACAATAACAGCATATATCTCCATGTACATTGGAGCAATTCAATGAAGAGAAACGCTTGATATTCACAAGAAAGGGGCTGGGTGCATAACGTCCTCTGATAGATTAACAATGATGAGGTCACTGGCTTAATAGTCCAGCAGTTATGTGTGGTCTCTAGGGATCCCAGACTCAATGCATTTGTCAATTGAATCTACTTCCAGGGTCAGGGAAGTTAACGTGACTTCAACACCCCCACCCAGCTGGCGTCAAAGCCAACTTATCCAAGTGTCTCACAAATGGCATCCTATTCCCTATTTAGTACAGTACTTTTGACCCAAACCACACAGACCTGGTCAAAAGTAGTAAACCACAGATGGATTAGGGTGCAATTAGGGATGCATACAGCCAATCATCCTGTAATATAAATCTGACATGCATATGTTAAATAGCTGCCTTTGTAATCAATGGGCTAACCGCAGAGTCTCGGCACTAACATACCGATTGCTTGCAATGAGCACAAGTCTCTGTCAACTCTGCCGTTAGTGGATGTGGCTAACTGACTTCATTTTGGAAAAGTGGTCCGTTTCCTCAAGTGAACTGTGATTTTCCAGGGTGCCCAACGCCTCATAGATATGAATGTTTCGGGTGACAGATCACTTTCCCGAGATCCCCTGATTAACACATGTTTTCTATCCACCTGCTGAAATGTGTGTAAACAGCAGTGAATCTCTCCTTACATAGTAGTGTATCGTCAGTGGACACACAGTGTGGAGAGGCTTCCTGCCTGCATGTACAGTAAATCAGCGTCACCGGGCCGCGTCCGCGGCGCCTTAATTAGCACAAGTGTCCTCCCGGAGCGAACAGTGTTTTGGGTCTATTGGGTCCAGTGCCATGTTGTACGTCCGGATTTAGCGTTAGATGAAAGGTTGGTGGCTACGAGAGCCCGGCCGTTTCGCTCTAACGGTGGTAATGTTTGTGGAGCACAGTGGCTCGCTTGCCCTCGTTATCATTGTGAGCCCACTAATGAACCCATCACCAAACCGACAAGCAGATATCACAAGGCTTTGAATTTCCCTTATTGTACCCCCCCCCCCCACCCCCCACCCCCCCGGGACTTAAATGCCACGGTATCGATCCGGACCGAGGAATAACACAGCCCGCCAGGCCTGGAGAAAGTGTCTCCACCCGGTCAGAAAGATAGGGAGGGGCCAACTGATAACGGGGGGGGGGCAGGTAATACCCATCTTCTGGTCGGTGTGCCTGAGCGACATGGCCATCACCTGGGGCCGGAGGGAAGAGGGGCGGCGAGGCGGAGGGCTCGGGGTGGACAAGCTGGGCTGTGGGCAACGTTAGCCCTGCTAGAGAATGATGAACAGTGCCCCCTCTCCTCCATTCATCATGGGCCTGTCTCCATCCAGCCTACCGGGGCCTCCACAATATGTCAATGTCGCTGGCTGGACCGCCCCCATGCATCAAAACATTTTAATACGGCTCAGCTCCATGCTTCCCGTCGTCACCCTCCCCCTGTGTTCATGTCAGGGAGGCTGCCTGACCCGTGTGCATCTCCGGGTTTTATCACAACAGGGGGGGGGGGGGGGGGCGTACACCGTGACACGGCACAAACCCCCGTTGTTCAACACGGACATGTTTCACACGAATCGCACAAATGTTTGTTATAGGCAATTTAGGGAGACAAAAGACGCGAGTCGGTTTCGGCAAGCTTGAGGTAGAACATTTGCTGTAACCTCTAAAGGAAAGCCTGAGGTAGAACTAATGCAGAGTTCCATCTGACGGAGGGCGAAAGGATGGGAAAACACAACTCCTTCATGACAACAGAAGTCGGACAGAAAAACAACAGAAATTACAAATACTGGTACTTGATGAAACCTTCTAAAAAGCCACTAAAAGAAAAAGGAGAAACAAAACAATACTCCTCCCCTCTCTCTCTAACCCCCCTCCCCATCCTATAATGAAAAACACAATAACATAAAATTGCTGGTACTCAGTCCAGTCCAGTGGAAAATAACAAGTCTCCAATGGGATCTGCACGGCTTCTGCCTTGAGAATAAATTCTGTTTCTGTGTCAGCAATATGAATTGAATGGGGTCAGACCTTTTTCTGATTCTCTGTGCTTGGGGCAAGGATACTTCTTGTTCAAAAGCTGCAAGGAGCTGGAGCACCCTACTGAGCCATATATCTGGATACACTCACCTATAATTGAGGAAAACCGATTCTTTTGACACAAACATTTTGCAAACCCACCATGTTCCTGGCTGGCTGCGTCTCCTAACTGCCTGGTCTGTTTTCCCACCCAGAGACAAAC
>JACXGK010009088.1:0-11034 GCA_016801125.1 Novumbra hubbsi
GTGCCTGCCCAGCGGTCCAGTACTCCGGTGCCTGCCCAGCGGTCCAGTACTCCGGTGCCTGCCCAGCGGTCCAGTACTCCCGTCCCTGCCCAGCGTTCTAGTACCTTCGGTTGGAGGTCCTGCTCTGCCTCACCCCCCTGCTGGGTAGCACAGTGCCTTTCGGTGGTGGTATTCTGGGGAACTTATTTTGAAGCGCACCTTGGACACTTTGGATAATTACGCGCACCTGTTTTCTCTTGGTGATTTGAGTTTGTATATAAGTTCCTTAGTTCTGTCACTTGGTGTAGTTCATTGTTGTATGTAGCATCTCATCGTAAGGACACGTCACGTTTGGCGTTTGTCTTTTTTATGTAGCTGCTTTGTTTCAGCGCCTTTTATTTATCTGTTCAAAGTACGTGTTCTTTTGTTAGTTGTTAATAAATTCACGTCTTTATTCAAAATTTCTGCAAATGGTCCAAATTCTATCTCACTCGTGACAAACTCAATAAGGTTACGTCAGCTGCTACTCTGCAGTGATGTCATATTAACATATTTGGATTTTGTTTTTAATTAACTAGTTCCTTATTGCTTCTTACAGAACCTGTCATTTTCAAAGTTGAAGATGAAGGTTGTTGCAACAAACACTGTCTCCCAGATCAGTTGTGAAAGACTACATTAAGTGTGCCGTGGGCTTTTTCGTGGGCAACCTGACTACCGCTCTTACTGCCCTGATACTAGATGTTTTTGAGGAGGACCTATTCTAGACTGTATTCTAATGTTGCCATATTCTCTCCAGTTCTTAATAATGGGCTTTTCTGTGTTTCAGGGGATATTCACTAACTTGGAATTTTTTTAATATTCTACCCCCTTAAATAACCTTATTCTGGATTGGTGTTGAATATTCTTCATTATGTTATTAATGTAAGGAGTAGTAAAGGGGGTGAACATTTCTGTAATCAATTACTGTATTACTGTACCGTATTACTGTAATCAATGTATTCAACTGCAGGTATTGGTAAATAATGCTAAACACCGTCTACTCATAATTATGTACTGAGTGGTAGTGTAAGCACACTTGGAAACAAAGAACACTAAAAGACGATGTCATCATTCACGATTTCTCACGAAAAAGATTCTGAACTTATTTTCTGGGATGGCATCCAATTGCCATCTTATCGCTCTGCCTCCCTTAAACTCTTCCCAGGCCTTTGCGATCTCTCAAGGCCAGGTGGCTCATGATTTGAACAAAAAGTTCACTCATTCCCTGAAATTATTATAAAGGGATGATCTAAACAACACAAGATAATACACGGTATAAATATGTGTGTTCGAAAAGTTGAACGTTGGTTTTTTCTGCAGAAACTTTCTGGCATTATGATGACGTTCATTAAAGTCTAATTGATTTTCCAACCTCTGAAGTTCTTGCATCTTTTTGAGTTGGAAACGACATTTTCCATGACATCATTGGCGTCACGTGAACAGGATTGGTCAAGGGACGCGTGATGGACGGCTGTCAGGTTGCACAGACGAGACGCGGCCGCGTTAAAAAGAGGTAAGGTTAAGGTAACTTGACCCACCTGGTCTGGCCAAATTTTGTGTGATTTGATACATTGATTTGAAATCAATGTATTTGTGTAAGCATGCTAATGTATCTGTATAATAACCTGTAAATAAGTAAGTTGCAACTGAGGGCCTTTGCTTGATACGTAGGAGACCTCTTAGCGTAAGTCACGTCAGGTGAAGTCCGGCATTCCCGCTTGTAAAGTCACAAGGGCAGTAGGGTGCGGGTGTTGTGCCGAGAATTGTCCCCCCTTCGCGTGAACGCGCTATAGTCCGTTGCGATATGTTTGCTTCCCTGGAGTCGTTTGCCTTTCACTTTGTTGTCAATTTAGCCAATTTATCATTCTCTGATCTCGGTTAAACAAAACATTATTTATGTCTGTTCTTAAATACAACAGTACAATTATTACGTTTTACGTTTTTTTATTATCAACACAAATCGCTGTTTCTTTGCGCTGTCAGGGTTCCACCCTGGCTCAGTCCATCTGGTCCTGGCGCCCCCTCTAGCGGGCTTTGGGTGCACGTACAAGCACCAGTCACCAACCACGCACACCTGTTCCCTATCCCTCATCAGCACCCCTACATAAGCACACGAGCCCCACCACCACCCTGCCAGTACAAACTACGTATCACGATTACCTGCTAGGTTTTTTGGCTCCTGCGTTCAGCAGTTATTTTGTTCCGCTCACAAGCGTCTACTATTCTATTCCCTCTCGTCTCATCCGAGCATTTATCCAGCTCGTCTCATCCGAGCCCTGAGCTTCCTCCACGCAGCTGTTCCGAGCTACAACCCCGCACGTCACATCCAAGCCCCTACCGGTTCTCAGCTACTCCTCTCATCGCGCACTTGGGTCCCTTCCTCTCATCCGCTAGTCCGGTCCCTTACACGCGCAGAAAATACTTGTATTTGCAGCTTTCTGTTAGGCTTTTATTCCAGAGTAATTGTCTATACACATTTCGTTTTTCCGTCTTATTTAGCTATGTATATTTAACTATTTGAAAGTGTATTAGTAAGAAATCTAGCCATAGCTGTTCTGACAAAAAGAACCTTTTACAAATGTAGCCAACACTATGTTTTGGAATCTACATTGTTTTATATAATTGTAGTGTTTGGTAAATAACAGACATTACAACATGTATTTGTTATTGTAAATCTGCTAGTGAAAAACAGGATATTGACAAACTTTTACATTGTTTTGGGAACTCATGTTGACAACAAAAGTTACTCTAGTAACAAAAGAGAGCACATTGTATAGGGGGAACAGTTTTCAGCAAGCTCATTTTCCAGGGTCTGACAAACCTCTAAATCATTGTGGTAGTTCATGGTGACCAGTAGTGTATGCAACAAAAGTTGCTTTACTCTAGTGTCAAAAATTGGCATATTGTAAAGGGGGGACAGTTTTCGGCAAGCTCGTTTTCCTGACTGCCGAAAATTGTCCCCCCCCTCCATCTTGGGACAGGAAGGTCTGACAAACTTCTAGATAATTTTGGTAGCTCATGATGACCAACGACCTCACATGCTTAATTTGCTCCACAGAGCAAGCATTCTACATTGATACTTTTGAGATGACAGAAATTTGGGGGTGCAAGAAATACGAACTTAAGGTTGACTTGCTTCTTATCATACCATTTTTATATGTTACTCACATTTAAACTCTAGCATTTGAAAAATTGCTCATTTAATTTTTAGATGGATTCAATGATGTACAACTACATTTTTAGCATCAACAAACATAATTACTGGACTATGACGGTAAGAACGCTATATAGTACACTACAAACAGTATGTACAGTGGGGAGAACCTCTACATGCTACTTACAAAGCATGTAAAGGTTTGTAATCTGTAAAAATCCAGAAAATCACATTGTATGATTTTTAAGTAATTAATTTGCATTTTTGCATAGAGACCTTCAAATACTTGTTTTCCCCACTGTACATACTGTTTGTAGTGTACCCACACTAATGTTTGTAATAACTGTGTGTACTATATGTGTGTATGTATGTGTTAGCAATATGGGTGCGTCTTATGCAGCCATCAAAGCAGATGGTTCTGTTCCTCCATCCATTGGGGGAAAGTGAGAAAAACAATGAGATGCCAGGCTGTGACGGTAGTAACAGTTAATTAATCGTTGACATTTGAATCAGTAATCTATTTGCAATACTATACTGTTATTAACATTTACATTGTAATCAAATTTGTTTTTAAAAATGTCTTACTGTAATTTATTGTATGTTAGATCATTCCTGAGAGCGATGGGGTGCAATGTTTCAAGATGGGCGTGCCGCACCCTTCCTCACCCATGCCAACCAGATGGTACTTCTTGTGGAGTCTTTGCAATGAAAGTAAGCAGTAAAGTAAAGCAAAAAACATTTATCTACCTAATGTATACTAACTACAAGTAGAAATATATAATTAGTGTTAATTATTGTGTTAATTATTGTAATGTCCTGGATGCGGGCCCCTAGCCATCTCTGTGCATTGGGGCTCCCATTCAGGGCATGTCACATGGAGAGGCCTCTAGCCACCTCCATGCCGTTGTGGGCTCCCCAGTCAGAGCAGCTGCATTCAGTTGTCTCTGATTGGGGAGTCTACTTAGTTTAGGTTTGCACCACACCCGGTGTGGTTTATTGTTTGTGTTTGTTCATATGCAACTTCACGGTTTGTCCTCTGTTTATTTCAGTTTCAAGCGGATGCGCTACGTGTTATTTGTATTTCGTTTATATGTTTGTTTCAAACCTTTCATTTTACGTTTACAGACTGGGGATCCGACTCTATCTCCTCTGATGATTCAGGGGCGGAATATGAGGACTGGGATCTCCCGGATGATGATCCAGGCTGGGGTGTCAACAGGGGGTGGGCAAGTCCACCTTCAACCCGAGTTCCATGGGTTACCTCGGCACCCACCATGGCCGCATCCCAGGGTCGCCCCCAAATGTTTTTGGCGGGGGGCTATCGGGGCTTCCTGGGGTGCCAAGGCTGGTACCTGAGGGGAGATCCAGGCAGTCCGAGTATCTGTCCCTGTCTGCGCTGACCGCGGGCTCCCGCCTGTCTCCCTGGGAAGGGAGCAGGCTAGCCAGGCATCCCGGGTTGGGGCCTGGTAAACAGGCAGCCCGTAGGAAAGCACCTGCTCGTCGCACCACCGGTGCCAAGGGTCCTGGGAAGCGAACAGCTGTCGCTCCAGGGCCCTCAAGGAATAACACTGGTGCCAGAGCACCTGCTCCACGACCGGTCCACGTCCCAGCACCTGCTCCACGTCCGGCCCTCGTCCCAGCACATGCTCCACGACCGCCCCACGTCCCAGCACCTGCTCCACGTCCGGCCCTCGTCCCAGCACAAGCTCCACGACCGGAAAACGTGAATTTAATCCAGTGAACAAACAATTACAAACTACATGAAACTGTAAACGTAAAATGAAAGGTTTGAAACAAACATATAAACGAAATACAAATAACACGTAGCGCATCCGCTTGAAACTGGAATAAACAGAGGACAAACCGTGAAGTTGCATATGAACAAACACAAACAATAAACCACACCGGGTGTGGTGCAAACCTAACCTAAGTAGGCTCCCCAATCAGAGACAACTGAATGCAGCTGCTCTGACTGGGGAGCCCACAATGGCATGGAGATGGCTAGAGGCCTTTCCATGTGACATGCCCTGAATGGGAGCCCCAAAGCACAGAGATGGCTAGGGGCCCGCATCCAGGACATGACAATTTTATTATATTATATCTTTATCGGGTTAGAAAAAAGTGTGCATTTTTTATTTAGCAAAATATTAATGCCAATAACACTTTTTTCCACAGTTGGCTGAAAATGTTTTGATGAAACACTCATTTGACTTGTCAAATGCACCTGATGCTGTTGGCATCATGAGAAGAGTTGGCAGTAACGCATCTCCAAAACATTGGTATGTTCAATGTGATTGTTAAGCTATTTCTGAATCTGAAAAAAACATTACAATACTATTACAATACTATTCTATTTGGTTGCTCAGAAATTGCTTGTAAAGATGTGTTGACTATTTTCTTGTATGTATTGAATAAATGTCACTAGATAAACTGAACGAACTGTGTCACATCTGTGGGGAGTTGGACAATAATGAGAAGGACACTCACTGGGTAATCGCTGGGGAAAGTTACAGTGCATAATTGACAATGAAAGTAACCTATAAAGACACATTTCACAATCGGAATAGAAATTTGTACAAGCAGTAAAGTTCTTTTAGGCATTATTATCAGATTGTACTGAAAATTAAGTTATTGTAATTTAAGATTCTTCGTTTTTTACGCGTTAACACTGTTCATTATACATTTCAAATTGGCTGTGACCATTTCCCACGATGGTTCCATCGTTCCTGTGTGAAACCCCAAACATAAGAGAACTTTCTCTGTGATGCCTGTCACACTTAATTTAGCTAGAAGATATCTTGATGGTAGTATATATGTATTTATGTTCATCTATATATTTATTAGGTTTCTCCGTCAGGAGGAAACCTATTGTTATTGTTAGTTTTATTATTATTATTATTCTTTTCCGCTATCGTGCCCCGTAGCACATAGATGCTACAGGTGCACCACTACTCCCACACCAAGAATGGGACACATTCGCCCATAGGTGGCGCTATAGGAATCAGTTGTTTTTACACAGCTGGCGTTTCCACCCCCTTTGTCCAATTTTGCTCTAAACCTTCGTCATTCATCACGGTTAACAAAAAAAGTCAAAAGGACCCATAATGTCCGCCATGATGGAATTGGCTGTAGGGCCTCTAATTGGCCAGACCTAAAAAAATCTTCTTCTGACAAACCGCCGAACCAAATGTCTTGCAACTTGGTACACATCAGCAGGGTACATGTCCCATGTTGGTTTCAACAAAGCTAAGAGATCTGCTGCAAAACGCCCAGGTTATTCAAACCCACCGATATATGGGTCTGTATAAAAAGACCACATTGACCTTTGGACTATGGCCACACATGAGGAGGACAATGCCCAAATTATTTACTTTTATTGCACGACCCATTCATTTCATTCACAGTGTCCACATCCACAGAGATTCCCCGCCGTCCCAATGGTACAGGGTATAGGGCTGGGGTTTGTGAGCGCATGGTACCTGGTTCGAATCCCTGTATGGGTCATATGTTATTTATTAGCATCTTGTCCAATTTTCACTAATGAAAATACTAAACAATACAAAATGGCAGAAATAATAATTTAACCATCCAAAATAGCCGAATTGTTAACTTTCATTGCAAGTCCCATTCAGTTCATTCACAGTGTCCACAACAATACCAAATGGCCGGAATAATAATTTAACCATCCAAAAAGGCAGAATTATTAACTTTCATTGCAAGTCCCATTGAGTTCATTCACAGTGTCCACATCCACAGTGTTTCCCAGCCGTCCCAATGGTACCGGGGATAGGGCTGGGGATGTGTGCTGGTGGTACCTGGTTCGATTCCCAGTGTCGGCCGAATGGGTCGAATGTTCGAAAAGAGCGTTCGAGACGAGGGCTGGCATGGTTGTCTACGGTTGTCCACGGTTGGTTGGTTCGAATCCCCGTATGGGTCAAATGTTCAAAAAGAGCGTTCGAAACGAGGGCTGGCACAGCCAATCAAAATTGACCACACTCAGGGTCCATTGACTGGGCTACATAGGGACTTCCAGCACCAGAGTCCCACACACACACACGCTTACGTTACCCAGGAATAGTGCACTCTATCCTGTGGAAAGAAATGGGTGAAGTTGACTTTAGAGAGGTCTCCACACTGACATTTGTCACCATTGTCATACACAAACACAAAGACATAGACACAATCACACACCCACATACATACACTCACTCATTCACTCACTCACTTACTCATTCAATCATTAATTCACTCACTCATTCACCCACTCACTTACACACTCCCTCACACAATCACACACACGCATGCTTATGATACCCCGGAATAGTGCACTGTAACCGGGGGAACAAGTGGGAGAAGTTGACCCCAATCATGGTCCATTGACTGGTTTACACACTGACATCTGTCACCAGATTCACAAACACACACACACACACACACACAAGCGCACTTATGTTACCCAAGTGGGTGAGGTTCACCAGAGTCACACACCCACATGCGCACAGTCTCTCACACACCTTTGTTACCTGGGAACAGTGCACTACTCCCGTGGAGTGTATTTGTGTGTGAGACCCCCAGATCCAATGTTCAAATCCACAGAAAACACACACATTCATAAAGACTCAGCTGTCAATCTATAGACTAATCGTAAACCTATACTACGCATTTTATTCTATTTGCACAACAAGGTTGCACATGGAGCACAATTACACCAAACCTCTTCCGGCTTAATACTGCACTGCCGTGCCAGCATTTCTCCTAAAGGCAGCAGGCACACTACCATCAGCTACTTTGTGTATTTAAACTCTCATATGCAAAAACCTGCCCCCAGACCTTTTTGCGTACACACTGACATTAGTCACCAGAGTCATACACACACACATACATACACACTCACACACTCACACAATCACACACACTCATAAACGCTTTTTTGTAAGATCCCACTTAAGATTTTCACCCTCTGTTGCACTTGTAATGGTAAACACATACATGCACAGACACACGTTACCCAGGATTAGTTCACTTATCCTGGAGAATTAGATTACCTTAGACTCAACTTTATCATCATTAAACAGTTAAAATACAATAAAACAATTGCACTAGACTTCAGTATATTTCTCAGATACATAAAAACTTTTGTCAAGTGAATTACAATGTTGTATTACTGTCTACAGCCACACTTCCCACGATCGGGTCAATCGCCACTGAATCTCTTGTCGATCTCTAGGTTTTGCTTTGCCCCTACATAGCTGCTTACAGCTTTAGTTAGGGGCAAAGCCTGCGAAGCACCTATCACGTTCCACACACACACCCTCACACACATGCACTCTATCCTGTGGAAAGAAGTGGTTGAAGTTGACCATTGACTGGGCTCCACACTGACATTAGCCCACGGAGTCTTTCACACACACTCACATAGTCACAAACATGCTCATTCACTGTCTCACTCACTCAGACACTCCCTCACACAATCACACACGCTTATGTTATCCAGGAGAGGTGTTTCCTATCCTGTGGAAAAAAAGTGGGTGCTGATGACCCCACTCATGGTCCTTTGACTGGTCTACACACTGACATCTGTCGCAGAGTCATACACACTCAAACACACAGACAAACACACCCACCCACACATTTATGTTACCCAAATGGGTGAAGTTCACCAGAGTCCCACACACCCACATACGCGCACACACACACACACACCTTTGTTACCTGGGAACAGTGCACTATTCCCGTGGAGTATATTTGTGAGTGAGACCCCCAGATGCAGTTTTCAAATCCACAGAAAACACAAACATTTATAATGACTCAGCTGTTAATGTGTAGAGTAATTGTAAACCCATACTACGCATTTATTTGTCTATTTGCGCAACAAGGTTACACATGGAGCACAGTTACACCAAACCTCTTCCGGCTTAATACTGCACTGCCGTGCCAGCATTTCTCAGAAGGCAGCAGACACACTACCATCGGCTACTTTGTGTATTTCAACTCTCATATGCAAAACCCTGCCCCCAGACCTTTTTGCATACACACTGACATTAGTCACCAGAGTCATGCACACACATAGACAAAAACACACACACACCCACCCACATAAACACTCACTACTCACATACTCATTCACACACTCCCTCACACAATCACACACACACACTTTTTTGTGATATCCCACCTAAGATTTTCACCCTCTGTTGCACTTGTAATGGTTGTGTGACAATAAACACATCCAGTGGGGAGAACAAGTATTTGATACGCTGCCGATTTTGCAGGTTTTCCTACTTACAAAGCATGTAGAGGTCTGTCATTTTCGTCATAGGTACAGAAACAAAAATCCAGAAAATCACATTGTATGATTTTTAAGTAATTAATTTGCATTTCATTGCATGACATAAGTATTTGATCACCTACCAACCAGTAAGAATTCCGGCTCTCACAGACCTGTTAGTTTTTCTTTAAGAAGCCCTTCTGTTCTCCACTCATTACCTTTATTAACTGCACCTGTTAGAACTCGTTACCTGTAAAAAAGACACCTGTCCACACACTCAATCAAACACACTCCAACCTCTCCACAATGGCCAAGACCAGAGAGCGGTGTAAGGACATCAGGACCAGAACTACACGGCAGGACCTGGTCAATGACCTGAAGAGAGCTGGGACCGCTGTCTCAAAGAAAACTATTAGTAACACACTACGCTGTCACGGATTCAAATCTTGCAGCGCACGCAAGTTCCCCCTGCTCAAGCCAGTGTACGTCCAGGCCCGTCTGAAGTTTGCCAATGACCATCTGGATGATCCAGAGGAGGAATGGGAGAAGGCTGAATATTTAAGGACTTAGTAACAATAACAGAAGGGATGTATTGCTAGATGGTCAACTAAGATTGTATAATCATTCCCATACTGTTTTAATGTACACTGGCAAGTTTCAGACGTTTCACCAAGGATTATGAGCAGCAATCAAGGGAATATTGAGCAATATTGTGCCAAGAACCTTGATATGGTTCCAATATAGTTTATTTTACCTGCCAGTCACTTGTGAAACAAGTCAGAAGGTGTCATGAGTTCTAGGTATCATAACAAAATAATAAAGCATTTTAAGTCTTTGATATGTAAGTGCAGCAATTTACTTTGCATCTTGGAGGTGTCTTGATAAAATGACACCTGATCTTAATCCCAAGACTGACACAGAAAAAATACTGATCAGTATGGCAGTTGCATGTTATTGGTCTCTAGGGACCTGTATTGCCTGTCTTTACTGAATTATCCTTTTAATTGGCTGCATATCATCCTCACCCTGTACGATGCCTTTGGAGCATTGAGACAATCTTGCTCGCCAGGCCTGGGAAGGAAGTTGGAGTAGAGAGTCAAGAGTAAAGTGAAACGAAAAAAGAGCCCATGTGCCACCTGTGCTGAACCTGTCGGGCCTTTCGTGGGTGTGGGCCTTGGCAGCAAGTGCCAGATTGTTGTGTCATGTCAATATAGTCAAACTATCTTTGCGGTTTGGCACGATTCTCTGAGTTATTTGTTGAGTGTCTGGGTATGCTTGAAATTATGATGATATTGAATGTATCAACAACAAGTTAGTGTTCATATCTGATCTGCAAAAAGTCACCCTGCCCACTGCCATTACTTGGGGTACGCCTTCTTTTTCAGCTGGTGGTCAGTCATAATGATGGTAATTTCATTGTTTCCAACAGGTGTTTAATGACCCCATCCATGGGCATATAGAGATGCATCCTCTCCTGGTCCGTATCATTGACACCCCTCAGTTCCAGAGGCTCCGCCACATTAAGCAGCTGGGAGGAACATACTTTGTCTTCCCTGGAGCCTCCCACAACCGCTTTGAACACTCCATAGGGTAT
>JACXGK010009089.1:0-20761 GCA_016801125.1 Novumbra hubbsi
TAATTATTAAGATTACTTAGGATTTTATAGGTCCTATTTTAGAATCGTCATTTTACAATGTATATTGAAAAAAGACATGTGCAGAACTTTTACACTTAGGAAAAATTTAAAAAGGCAGGCGAAATGTAAAGAATGTGCCTAAATAAAGGCAAAAACATTTATTAAGAGTAGCTGATGACATGCTTTATTTTTTTTAAACCTGCCATAGACACTGCTATGCGTGAAAAGCCTGTGTTTCGGAGATGCAGGGATTATGTCACACTTAAAGTTGCTACGGTTTCAATCCATTTTAATGTTTAATCGAACAGGTACTGAATGCCTTGATGCCCGTCTGCGTGCTTTACATGGCAGGCCACGGATATTCATTTTCTGTAAGAGAGATCCATTTACAACATGAACACGTGGTATACCTAATAAACTGGCCATTCACTGCATTTCTTTTTACAATGAAGGAGCAGTGCCAAGATGGGTGGGTAGTTCTTTCAATACAGCGTCCATCTATCAGTGATTTAGAGGTTTGTACATATCACAAATTCTTTAGTTATTGCAGTGATAGCCAAGTAACTCTTCTTTATTACGTTCACATTTCCTTGCAATGTTAATTACTTGTTAAGTTAGTATAGTACATGGTAATGAGTTAACACAGTTATTTTTTCATAACTGTGTTTTGAATCACAATAGTTTCTTAGATTAATATTATTGAAAGAGTGAATGTATTTTTAAATTGCGAAGGCGTTCTCTGAACATAAATACATTAATCAAAAATATATTTTACCATTAACATAAAAAATACATTCAAAGGAATACCATTGGATCCAATAAAATTGGCACAGATATACATTTCCATTTCCGAGTCCAAACCCCCAATTGTTTTAACTAAATAATGTTATTATAATTGGACATAGAACTATCATGATGCAGAATTATGGTAAATTGCACTATTTTTCCTATTTCACCAACAAATAAAAACAGATCAGGTGTAATTCAAGTTTCCAGTGGCATTACCTGTCAGAAACAGTGAACACTTTGCAACTGCATGTTTTGTGTTGAGAACAACATGTTTATGTTCTGTGAACCAATCACTTACATTTTGGTTTAATAGATTAATTTGTTTTGCAAAGGTTAGTTTAAAATGTACAGGATTTGAACACCACTGTTCTGCCATTGGTACTTTTAAACCCTGTTCCTAAAAATGCATGCACGTGAATAAGAACATTTGGAAGATCCTCTGGCAGAAATTCAGAATAAGAGGCTTTAACACCCCTGAAAATTCCAAAGAGGGGCCAAACAAATGACAAGCCTGAATCAGTGGTTCAATCCAAAAAGCTGTTCCATGCAAAACAGAAATGATTGTTTTGGGGTTGGATTTGGTAATCAAGGGTCAGTTACGCTTTCCCTCATCCTAGTAATCTGTCATTAAATACAGAAGAGTGTTGTGGAATTAATTATGGAGGAAAATATATTGGGAGTGCTGTGTAAAGTGAATGTTGGCTTGTTTTAAATTATATCTTTACAAAAAATGAAATATGGTATCCATAATATAAGTCAAGATCTACTACAAATTGTATGTGTGTGTATGTGTGTGTGTGTGTGTGTGTGTGTGTGTGTCTGCGTGCGTGCGTGTGTGATTTAATAGCAAATCCTTCTTCCAATCTATACATTAAAAGATAAGGCAGAAATGAAAACAGATGTATATATTGAGATGGGTTTGGGACAAGAGCCTTAGTTCACTGCTAGTTACCCCAACACTCGATAGTATATTGTGTACTATTATCTACGGTATTCAATTAAATATATTTCCACAACATTTATGACTCCACATAGTTCACTAGTCAACATGTGTGTTTTGAAAAATTCTAATAACTGTAACACTGTTTTACCTGTCATTGCTACATAATATTTCTTTTCACTCAACATTCATCATACTTTGATGCACACAAAAGCCGGCATTTCAATGTGACAGTCCCCACCAGAAAACATTCAATCTTATCGCATTCAAATGCAATACAAACGACTTATTTACTCTTTACTAGAACCAGAATTCCACAACCTTCCTATATGCACATGCTATTTACGCTGTAACAGAATTAAGAATGTATTCTGTATAATTAATGGATTTATTCTCAGAGCTGACAGTCGTTCATGCACCTTTTAATTATGCATTGAGGCGAGATAAAAAAGGCATAATTCAAGCTTACCTTCGACTGCCCCGACAATTGGAAATATCCATAGAAAATATAAGATATCCATTACAACTATAATTATTGGCATTTTGGCTGTAAAAAGCCAAGGCATTCATAGAAAACAGGTCCACCAGCGGGCCATTGACAGCGAATTCGTTTACTGAAGCGCAAACGCGAACAGCCAATGGTTAAAACGAAACGCTTTTGCAGGGAGAACACGCATCTAAACCAAGTTTGGGCGAAACCAAAGGCAATCATACAAAGGGGGACGGGGGCAAATTGTCTGTAGTTTGGAAATGGCTGCTATCTTCTATGACAACGTTCCTCTGAAATAATAATAATGTTTTTATCAATTAAATTAAATCACCTAAATACACACTAGTATTTATATTGTGAAGTGAATTATTTCTTTAAACAACACGGACTGGCATCAGTTCTGCAACCGCCAGCTGCAGGGCATCTGTTTGATAGCATTGATTCTCAGTTCCTTCAGGACAAGCGACATGATCCATAGTTGAAACAAACATTCCAAAGTAGACAATTTGCCCAGTTCCCTTACTAATGGTTAATCGGATTCTTTGAAGCAAGTGAACTTACATAATTACTTAACCGGTCAAACAAGCCTTTTCCCCAATGCATCAGGTGTAAGTGTAATGTATAGGTATATTTAGCTATGAATCCACAAAACCAACAGAGGTGCGTGGGTCACATACTTAAGAAAAAAAGGCATCTTTGGTGCTTCGCTTGAATATTCCGTAACTGATTCAGGAACAATGGTGCCACCCAGAGTAGGAAAGAGAAACAACATCATATGAGTAGTGCATTAAAGGTTTCTGGAAAGCATGGGTTATTTCTGAATACAGCAATGACAGATTGGGGCTTTAGAAATCATAGAGAGACTGTATATCGGCTAGGATGTTATAGGTCCAGTAAGACACAACTGCTATTGTGAAGGGCTCACTTGATCTTTGACCCTAAACTGAGAACATCAACAAAGCAATTTATTCTGGAATTAACCCCAATTTAGTAATGGATTAACGCCTTCCATTACTCTAAAAAACAGCACTTAAAGCACTGCCACAGACATGGAGCCCACTGCAACTGAAAGTACTCTTTAAAATCCCTTCCTGTAAATACAATGGGTTTATATCTCAATGACTCCTGCCTAGTAAAACTGTAATTATTATATATTATAATAATTATTGGTGAATTATTACTAAAATAACAAAATATGACCAAAATAAAAAAGACATTGGCTAGAGTATTGATAGAAAGAAATATTTCACCTTTGTCTCTAAACATTTTACACCTATTGGAAAGCCATTCCGGTGTGTTTTGCCATTACAGTTTATAATTGAAAAAATTCCATCATAGGGTTATGTTTTCTTAAGACTGAGGCATATTATCCTTTAATGTTTTACCTTTGGGTGGCTCCTTCCAAATACCGAAAGATTTACTTTATATTGGGTTGTACTGAATTTGATCAAAACCGGTAATTTGTTTTAGAACAAGAAATAAATAAATGCCATATTAATTACTTTTATGATTGAAATGGATGAATCTTGAGCAATGTGGAACACAACCGTAGATTTATGTATTAAATTATATTAAAATGATATACAGCTGTAATATCGGCCAAGAGTCCATCTACCCAACTCAGAGGTGTAAACACACACACAGAAACCATACATTTTTGTAATAATGTTTTAGAATATAGTGGGGAGAACAAGTATTTGAAACACTGCCGATTTTGCAGGTTTTCCTACTTACAAAGCATGTAGAGGTCTGTAATTTTTATCATAGGTACACTTCAACTGTGAGAGTCGGAATCTAAAAATCAAAAATCCAGAAAATCACATGAGTAATTCATTTGCATTTTATTGCATGACATAAAAAATGTATACATCAGAAAAGCAGAACTTAATATTTGGTACAGAAACCTTTGTTTGCAATTACAGAGATCATACGTTTCCTGTAGTTCTTGACCAGGTTTGCACACACTGCTGGTAGGTGATCAAATACTTATGTCATGCAATAAAATGCAAATGAATTACTCAAAAATCGTACAATCTGATTTTCTGTATTTTGGTTTTAGATTTCGTCTCTCACAGTTGAAGTGTACCTATGATAGAAATTACAGACCTCTACATGCTTTGTAAGTAAGAAAACCTGCAACATCGGCAGTGTATCACATAGTGGTTCTACCCACTGTATGTATATTGTTCCATTCAAACCAAATCTTTTATTTTAGTGCAAAACAAGAAGCCTGTGAGGAAGGAAAGCCAGCATTTACCCAGCAACTGTTTGTGATCTGAAATCTGAATATACACTGCTCCAAAAAGTAAGGGAATACATAAATCACACATTTCCTCACACAGGTCTTCATGAAGGAAATATATTAAAGATTAAAATCTTTACTGATTGAGGACTGTATTCAAACTCACACTGACAATCTAAGTAAACATTAAAAATCACATGCTGTTTCAACTTGTGTGAATTTCATCACAGCACCTCATAATGTGGCTAAGTAGTGTGTATGGCCCCCACGTGCCTGTATGCACTGTTGACAAGGTCTGGGCATGGTCCTGATGAGACTGGTGTCTTGGGTAATCTCCTCCCAGATCAAGGCATCAGTGAGCTCCTGTACAGTCTGTAGTGCTACTTGTTGAAGTGTGATTCACTGATACGTAATACGATACGCAATACAATACGTAGTCCCAGAGGTCCTCAATTGGATACATGTCTGGGGAACATAAGGACCAGTCAACAGCATCAATTCCTTCATCATCCAGGAACTACCTACACACTCTGGCCACATGAGGCCAAGCATTGACCTGCACCAGGAGGAACCCAGGGCCCACTGCCCCAACATAAGGTTATCACCCTGGTACCTATCAGCAGTCAGGGTACCGTTGGCTAGCAGATGGTGGTCTGTGCGACCCTCCGAGGATATGTCTCACCAGAGCATTTGTTGTCACTGTCAATCAATCAATCAAATTTATTTATACAGCCCTTTTTACAACAGCAGTTGTCACAAAGTGCTTTTACAAAAACACCCAGCCTTTTGGTGTCATTTGCACCAAAACAGGTGATATTTATTCACAATTGCTTATGTTTCCGAACTGGACAGATTGATATCCCTGAAGTTTAACTGACTTGCAGTAATATTGTGATGATAATGTGTTCCTATCAGACTTGCATTTAAAAACACTTGGTAAGGTTGTTCTTATAGCATTCAACACAGTGGCTGGGTAGATTCCTTCCCATGTATTAGATATGGTACAGTGACACAACAAACCCACAGATGTGTTAATGAAACCAGATGTATGTCTGTCAGTAATGCACTCCGAATGAAGGAAGAGCAGGCTGTTCCTACAATTCGTTCCTGACATCAGCCCATATCTACAAGCCTTGATGGAAGGATACACATGAGGACCACATCACCCGTTCACGTTTTTGTATGTTCACATTTACCCCTCTATTATATACAATTATAACACTGTGTGGGTTGTTGCAAATCCTTTTTATTTGTTTCACATGTTATGTGCTTTTGGAATAAGTGTCATGTGTTTTATTTTATTAGGTCCCATTGCAGATAAATGGAAGACCTACCACTTGGATATCAGTGGGCAAAGCTTGTAGATTCCCTGTAAACGAGTAGCTGCAGTAGACAAAGATGTGAGGAGGATAAAACATTTCAGAGTGCCTTCCGACCGGGGAGGGAGAGAGGGAGGTGCGGGGCAGGACGGGGGAGGCTGAGAGGGAGTGGGTTCGGGTGAGGAAATAGAGCAGAAGAATATGGGACTGACATAAAGAAATCCAGCATAACTCAGCCTCAAGACGAGTGTGGGCTGCAGAACAGCCGATTAGAGGAACCAGGGGTCGTTCCCATGGAAACCTTTGCCCAGGGAGATCAGTGACCCTCTAGTCTGCCAATGTAAGTTGAGCACAGATTGTAGGTCACACATGGCACCAACAATCCCGTCAAGTTTAATCTGTCTTGAGTTGTGGGTTAGAAATTAAACAGGGAATCTGGTCCCTCTCTGGCTTTTTGAACTGACTACGCTCATCTCTTTACACGCTGAAAAATGTTGACTTTCAATCAGGATTGATATTGTAGAAACTAAAATGGACCACAGATTGTTTAATGAACATTATCAAACCTGTGATATCATATCAATATATCCATAGGGATGAAACGCACACGCATTTGTACACACAACACACAGAAATGCACACACAAGGTAACAGTGCCTTTAAAAAAAATCTGTGTATAAAAGAGCTACACAAGAAACGTGGACTTGGATAAAGGTCTTTTTATAGAATTCCATATTCTATGGGCTTACGTCATGCGTAATGGAAAGCCACCCACCAACTCGCTTCCCTGGTTGTCCTTAAGGCAAAAGCAGACACAGACTGCGATCAAACAGCACCCCTGACCCTCTCCTGTGACTTGTGACACCACAAAACATCCGGGACCGAAGAGTTATGTGAAACAATACCACCTCCAGGCAAATATCGGTGGTATATAAAGAATTTACTAGACAATAAAGCATTATTACAGACAGAAAATGATGATTCATTGCAAAGAACAAGGAAGAACAGTTAAGGGTCGGAACTATTTAGTGAGATGAGACAAAGTGCAGGTGACTTTTAAGGAGGGTTAAGTATGAAAACAGTTTTAAGATACAGAGGTGATGAGATCCAAGCTGGGTGTTCAGATGTCTGAAGGACTCTTAATAAGGAGGCCACAGTGCTATTCTTTTTAATGAACGTATTAAACATTTCACCCCCCTAAACTGTAACTATTTCCTGAAATGGGAAATAAGCAAATAGTACCCTCACTAGTGTATGCCCAGGCCCACAGTTAACATCATAATGATGCTGGCTGAAGAGCTCTCCGCATAAAATTGTAAAAATCCACCTTGTTGGTGGAATTGACAAACGCCTTCTCTGGAAGACTCTTCCGAGGATACATAGAGTAATGATTGCCACACAGCCGCAGGGAAAAGCAAATAGTTAATTACTCCATATCTGGTGTATGTGTCAGATATTGTTCTAAGTAGAATTTACAGGTCTTTTTTTACATTCGTTTTGGCTATTCATCTGGAAACAAAAACTTTGAACCCAAATTATAGCTAAAATAATTCACCAAATTAAATAAATCTGAATAGAATTTTATTTTTTAGGATTGTCTCTTTTTAGAAATAGACAGTTGGTTCTTTGATCTTAGACTATTCACGAATGCATGATCCCTTTTTGCTCCCAGCATGAGTCCTGGTGGAACATGAGTACTGGTGTGCATAGCCAAAGTGCTTTTCATTTTTCACAGATGTTGAATGTCATCCAACAAATGTTAACACATGGAGTCTGCTGAATAGCATTGGCACTTGGATTGTATTGGTACTTTAGTCAGATTACATCAAAATAGAGCGCTTTTGCCAAACATACATGTTGTTTCTGCATTATATGGCATGTGCACAAAATAACCTCATAACTAGGGTAAAACTGTCTGGCGATTTTGTTTCCATTATCCCTGGGGCCCTAAGTAAGCTCCATGCTATTAGCAACTGTATCCAGTACCAGGACATCTTGGCCAAAAACCTGTTGAGATGTACACAAGTGGATCAATGCACATAGTGATTAAGGGAATAATTGACCAGAAAACCATATTTTCTAATGGCCATCTCACAGTCTAGACCAGGGGTGCCCACACTCTTTTTTTATGAAGGGCCAAAAATCAAGGGCCGTGGACCAAACGTAACGTTGTATTATACCAAACTGTATTACATTATATAATATGGCGTGGCGGGCCAAATCAAAGGTCTCGTTTTGTCACCCCTGCTCTAGACATATCAGACTAGACCATCTCAGACTCTAGACATCTCAGACTCTAGACATCTCAGACTGTACATTATCTTAGACTATATCATCTCAGACTCCTGTAGATGTCTGTATAGAGGAACAATCTTTTCCAATGGGTTCTCCGGTCTCATAACAATGATATGAAATACCCAGTGCTGTTGTCCATTTAAGGTGATGGTGCATAGCCCTAATTCCATGTTAGCTCAATTACAAGGAATCACATTCAAACAAAAAAAATGATATAAATATATATTTAGGGATATTTTATACATCCACAAACAAAATGTTTCAATAACAAAAATATTCCCTACACTATTCAGTGTATACATTAAACTGAATAGTCTTCTTGGAATTACTTGACCACAAATAGTGTAAACTTATGTATTATTTTAGCTTATCTCTTTCAAAGGTTGTCTTTGAGTCCACTGCTCAATGATCCACTGCCCTTTGCTTGGCTTCAATGAAGAGGTCACAGGTGAATGGGAGGGGTCAAATAAAGGACTGTCTCGTGGGTGCCTTGAAAAGTTGTCATTTATAGTCTGTTCCAGTTTGGAACAGAACAAAATCAGACACAGAAGAACATTTACCACTGTGAATATAAGACAGGCTCAGAGACTAAGGAGCAACCGGGATTTCCTCCCCCACCCAAATGCTGATGTCCATTCTGATGGTTTCCGTTGTTTTACTGTCTGTTTTGTCTGGACTTGAGGGCCGGCTGCCTGGGATACAAAATAACAGTTACCAGTTGGGTCAAGTCAGGACGTTGGAGGTCCTTTAATAAGCAGAACTTGTAGGGGGACATTTCAACAAAAAGACTGTAAATATTGTTATGGGTTGGTTTGATTAAGGCAGGAATCATTCCAACCCACCATGGTAATTTTTATATATATATGTATTTATTTACAATATTAAACACATTCCCACACAACTCTAATTCTGAAAAGTAACACTGAAAGGGGCTCAGCTTTGTAGGCCAATATCGATAGCCAATAGTCATTCACAGGGCAGTTTTCCATTCAGCCTCAGTCCATGTCAAATGGGCTCAGGCCCAGAGAAGACAGCTGTGTTTCGGGATTTTGTTAATGAATGGTTTCTTCTTGGCCTGGTCGAGTTTTAACCTTCATTTGGGGATGCAGCAATGTACTGTGTTCAAAGACAATGATTTTTGGAAGTGTTCCTGAGCCCATGCAAGGATTTCCACTACATAATTGTGTCTGCTTTTAACGCAGTGTTGCCTGAGGGCCTGGAGATCACGGCCGTCTAATAATGTTTTTTGGACTTGTCCTTCGAGTACAGATTTCTCTAGATTATCTGAATCTTTTAATGATATTGTGTAGCATAGATGACATCACCAAACTCTTTTTATATTGAGAAACATTATTCTTAAATTGTTGCACTATTTGCCTGCGCAGCCATGAACCACTCCCAATGTTTACTTCTGAGAGACTCTTCCACTCTGGGATGCTCTTTTTATACCCAATCATGTTACTGACCTGTTGCCAATCAACCTATTAAGTTCTACTAGCTTTCTTTTAACATTCCACAACTTATTCCATTATTTTGTTGCCCCAGTCATAGCTTTTTTATATGTATTCCTGGCATCAAATTCACAGCGGGCATATAATAATAATAACATTTCTTAGTTTCAAAATGTTAGATTTGGTCTTGATGATATGCACATCATTGCATTCTGTCTTTCTTTACATTTTACATAGCACCCCAACGTATTTGTAAACAGAGTTTACAAAACAAAAGACTCTCCAAAGTTCATCTGATAATGAATGGCAAATGTATAAATTACATAAATACAAATTCCCTTTCTGACATTGTGCATTATACAATACCTGGATATAAATGTAGATAATGCAGTAGTATTTAGCTATCAAAGCATCATTACCGAATGCCATTGTAGGTCTTTGGATAGAGAGTCATTTGTTTTGACGAGCTGTTTCTGAAGATCGTCCAGTGCTCTGGCATAGTTTTCAGCCTTTAAAGCCCTTAATTCTTAAAGATTCTAAATTATTTTGGTTTACAAACAAATGTGTTGGCTCCATATAGTGTGCTGGATTCATTAGCTGACCACAAGGACTTTGTGCTCTGTGTCTCTGAAGTGAATACAAGATGATATACAAATTGGTTTATTTGGATCCTTATTATCTGATACCACGGCTTAAACAACGCTTAACAAATAAGACATTACAGGTAAAGAAAATCTTATAATTGGCATTAATTTAGTGAAAACAAAAACCCATAGACATTAGACATAGAAATCCTTCTAGCAGCAGCTTGGCTATGAGGTGCATATTTCTGAATATGTATGATTATCATGCATTCTGTCAACCCCTGGGGGTGCTGTTCTAGTCTCATGTTAGTAGACGAGTGTCAGGGTCCTTCCGATGGTCACAGTATCTACTGCCCTCTTGTGGTCTGATTGGAAAGCTGCAAGATTATGACCCCAAAGCCATTAACTATAACTCTTTTCTGTCACAGCCATATGAAGTGTTTTTACTGAAAGGGTGATAATCGTGACAATGGCATATCTGATAACATGTATGAGAGTGTATGGCTTAACAGACTTCCTGTCCATATTACAATCATATCTCATGCTGGACATCAGGCCTGTTCTATCCTGCACCATACCTCAGGCTGTGGCAGTTCTAAACCATTTCAAGCTGGGGCCAGTTGTAATGTTAGGGCCCCCTACCCAGAACCGCCCCTGACCTCAGGCAACGTGTTCAGCCACTGTGATGGAGAAGTCTCTCCCTGTCATTTGAGCTGCCTACCTACCGTTGACTTCTGCAGAGACCTGTACTTATCTGTTGCTTTCATATACCTTCCGCAGACGTCATATAAAATGCTATGGCAAATTGATGAAGTAAATACATCAACAGTAAATGTCAATCTTTCAAATGATTACACTACAGGGATTTGAACCAGTTACATGTTAACTTGCTGTGTGTGTATTTGAGTATAGTGTGTTTCATTGTGTAATACCACTAAAAACTATAGTGGTCAATTACCAGGATTTGAGCATGTTGAGGATACATGTTACAAGGATCATCATTTGTTTCTAAAGAGGAAAGCGTTATACAGGAGTTAAGTATTACTGTGACATCTGGTGATTGAAAAGAACCGGATCAAGGCGCAGGTGTGGTGTACAAGGTTCGATTTATTTGGCGAACCTAAACAATAAGCCTAAACAGGCTGGAACGAGAAGGTGTGCGCGCAGGCACGAACAAGGCACGAACAAGGCACGAACAAGGCACGAACAAGGCACGAACAAGGCACGAACAAGGCACGAACAAGGCACGAACAAGGCACGAACAAGGCACGAACAAGGCACGAACAAGGCACGTAGGCTACACGCAACAGCGACAATAACACACATGGAGACAAGACACACAGGGGTTTAAATACCCAGCTAACTGGGTGCAGCTGAAGGGAATCAGGGAAGGGTGCCTTCACAGGACATGGGAAACAGGACAAACACATACGATGGTGCTAGAAGGCCGGCGACGTCGAACGCTGGAGAGTCACGCGCCCGGAGGCGGACCCACCACCAGGAGGCAACGTGACAATTACTAATATTTCCACACACACACACACACTATGACAGTTGAAAAGGGACTTAAAAAATCCATGAAAAGGTAGAGAAGCAATTGGTCAATTGTATTGGACGCCGTGGGCATTTACTATGCATTAATCAATCTTGTACAATCAATCGTTATCCATCTGGTCCCATCAGCACACAGCGTTGGGGGGGGGGGGGGGTGTCTGAGCAAGCCCAGGAAACTAAACATCTACTGCGCACACAGTTTCCATTGGTCTTGTTCCATGTGCACTTGCCGTTTCATTCATAAATATTAATGGTAATATTAACCTCCATTTCATGAATTACAGAAAAACAAATATTCTCTGTAAAATAATAAGCCAAAATACAGACTGATGATAGGCTAGACAATGTTTGATATTTTGTTTCTGCTATACAATAAAGTGTATTGCCTTTGTTAAATTGTCGAGGATATTGTTTGCATTATGTATCAATTGTAACTAATGGGTTGAATAGTAAAGAATATAGTTTGTATTTAATTTTGCGAAATAGCGATATACATTTGATGAATTATACATATATACATATGATAATTGGCTTAGGCTGTTAGTGTTGAACAAGACCTATAGGTGACTTAATAGTGTAACTATTAAGTTATTGGACGACTGAAAGTCTATACCACAATGTATAGGTGACTTTAAACACAGTTTTTATTTATTATTTAAATAAAGCTACTGATTTTATGAAACTGAAAATTGTCAAATAGTTAAAACAAGCAAAACACAAATATTTACACTAATATCTAGAGGAATAGGACACACCCCATCTGCACAGCGCAATCACAATGTAAAACTGCAATGCACATTTTAAAGACAGGACAAAAACATTTAAATGTGCTTCTAGAAACGGAGGCATAAAGTATCGTATAATAAACAACAATACTGTTTGAAAATATTGTACATGGTTGGAGTAGTAACTATTTAATACCTTTCATGTCTTCATAGTGCAAGAACTGCAGGGGGTTATAACAATAAATAAATGTGAAATTACATTAGTGGGGGCATCCCCAGTAATAAGGTAGAATCGGCTACACATTAAAAGTAGGCCCATAACTTTTCTGTGAAAAAATAATGTGAGGGTAAGAAGGCATATTCACAAAAAATATTGTTTTTATGGAAAACAAAGAGAGAATTTGTAATGTCAGCTGGCTTGCTGGTGTATTATGTACTACTGATTATGTACATTACATCCACAGATTTGAATTTGTTGATTGTGGTTGTAACTGTCCACCCAGTCTCACTTGGGTTAAAATGTATACAGAGTAAGCAGCAAAACAAAGACTGTAATAAAAAAAAATGGTAAACTAAAAATTATTAATATTATAAAAAGTTGCAGTTATAGGGCTACATAAAATTAAGCAACAACAAGCTTGATTGAGCAATGGATATGAACTTTGGATTGGGAAGAGAAGACGTATATAGCCAACAGACGATTGTTTACAGCCACATGAGTCAAATGTTTGAAAGTGATAAATTATTAAAATCTTTAGCAAACAGTCAAGTCAACAAAGACACCACAGACTTACACGGTGGAATACGCATTAGGTCATTTATAAAGCTTATTAAAGTCCCTTTTCACCTGCCACACACACACAATTTCCACTTTACTGTAATGGGGTTGAGGAACCTCTGTTGTGACAGTGCATTTAATATCCATCATCATTGTTTATTTAGCAGACAATTCTTTCTACGCGGAATGAAGGCATTTGTGATCTCGGTTGCTAACACTGTTAGCACATCACTCCACAGAGAGTAGCAACTGGCTTGGAGGAAGAACAAAGACAACATGTCAGATTAAATCCCATCTACCATCATCAAAAAGTAGTTGACCATGATGAATCTGTAACGGTCATCCATGTCTCTGCTGTTTTATCCACGGTGTAATTTATGGAATGGAATAGTTATTTGATTTGTTTATTGAATCAATTTTCCCTCCCCTTGTTCAGCAGGAACTGATTTGATTGCTGAGGATGAGAGCTTAGCTTAAGGGTTCCCTACTCTTCTAGGCTTTCTCCAGCATGGCTTTACAGCAGGATCTCTGCAGATTATGACGTCACAGCCCCTAGTAGGCGAACATGGAATGGAATCAATCTTCCAGGGATCACTGGCTAGGATTAAGTGCAGTTAGCTAGCAGTGGGTTGTTAGTGAAGGATTGTGAGCCATAGGTTGAGCATGCACTGTATGTACCGGTAAAATAACCACAATGGCTCGTCTTGAGTTGAAGTCACAGGGAAGCTTGTTTGGGATGGCAGCACCCTGAAGAACTGCCTGTGATGTGTCTGGCTTGGGTCCTGGGGAACTATCCGTGGCTCTACCAGTGAGAACACTGGGGGGTAAGTCAGAAACACTGTATCACTAGAGTCAACAGAATTCTATCAAAGTACATTTGATGGCATTAGCGTCTGGGATTGACAGGGTTTAAGCGTCATGCATGTATTGCTATAAGCTACCATTTCATTGAGCTTGATGAAACAAGGTTTGATTCAATGTCATGTTTTGGAACGACATTAGGCATGTTTGAAGATGATTCATGTATCCTTGTTTGCAGAGAAATTCTTATCAAGGAACCTTCCATTTCTGTAAGAATACTGGAGACTATAAGTGTTTTTGTCAAGGCTGTCGACTCTTGACGACCACACACCAGGAAGATGAAGGTTAAATGGACCAAGTTGGGTATGGTGGTCTTCCTTCTGCTGTCCTTGGTGATGACGGGCTGCTTTATTTGGCAGTACAGAATTCCCAAACTAAAAATAGGTAAGAATCTAAAGTAAATCTCCCCTTCAGTTCTGTGGTTTCGTTCGTCTGCTTATTCGAGAACAATTATTGTTAAGTGTTCAGAGACAGGCTGTTGAGGTGAAACAATTTTGCCCAAGCAGACAAGTGTTTTTGTGAGATTTAACTTGGAACCACTTTTGTACATATGGCTTCCTTAGCCTCCTTGGATTAATTGCTTGGTTGCAAAGGCTGCTGGGGGATTACACAAAGCTTGACATAGTGCCTGATGATTACTGGCCCTTTAATGCAGCCTTCAATACAGAGAGCGGGATGGGAGTCGGATGACTAGGGAAAGGGGGACTAAGGTGGGAATTTGTAAAATTGACAACACTTTGTCGGAAATTACAACTAATGTTGTAATGTTATTATTTTAGAAATGGTGAGATGAAACCAAAATTGTGAAAATGTGGCCATAAAGTGACATAAAGTTTACTAGTGAGCATTGGTAAAATGTCTTTACTCCTATAAAATTAAAATGAACAGAAAATAAGTTACATTGTTTGAAAATGCTAATTGTTATTAGTCTCATGCAGAAAATAAATTCGACCAAAAAAATCGAATGAAAGGTTCCTGTTAGACAATACTCGAATTGTGAATTATAAATACGCAAAGACAAATGTACTCTAAGGTATTTTATTGATAACACATATCTTGCAGAATCCACATAGCTAAATATGTACCCTGTCTGTTTGACTTTACGGGTGTGTTTGTGTGCCAGTTGAGCACCAGCAATGCAGCTGGTCAGGCAAGGTCAAGTGTTCAGCAGTCTTGATAGCTTGTAGATAAAACTCTTGCAGCCTGTTAGTATTAGACCCAATGCTTCAATGTTAAGGACCTCAATTCACCTTGTGGTAGATGTCAAATATAACTTGCCACCTGCACCTTTTACTGTCCACAGAGAATGTAGTAAAAATTGAAGTGAAGGAAGAAACGATGTGCCCTCGTTTCCCTGAGCCGGCACCCCTGGATCACCCGATCGCTGCACTGAAGGAAGCCTTGGGAAAGGTAAACGATACGTTTTGACATGTTAATGACATGTTATTGACATTAATAAGGTGAATTAAACACTACTATATAGACAGAAGTTAATACACATTAAATGCCCGTTTCCAACCGAAATGTTCGATTCTAAAGTTATTACAAATCAGCCTGTCATAACTCCAATTAAGAAAATAAAAATGAGTAGCAAAATATAAAGGGCGATCACGCGTATAATTTCATATCAAAACCTGGGGCACATGTGAAATGTTTGGAAAATACCAGTATATTTGGAGTTTACTTTCTAAAGTCAAATCTGATAGATTTTGAGGCCGAACGTTTTACATGTCCATTTGTCATCCACAACATGCACACGTTTTCACCACACAGGTAGATGTTCTACTGAGATCAAGTATTCATGACACCAGACTACCAGCGCTGTCGGCCATTGTGGTTTTCAATGACTCTGTGCTGTGGAATGGAAACTTTGGCAGAAGGAATGGGAGTGATCCATCTTCAGCACCTCCCAATGAGTACACAGTGTATAGGTTAGTGCTGCCCTCCTCCCATCTGAAATCATTGGTCAGAAGCATGTTATATGAGATTCACATGATTGCTCTTACGGACCGTAGTAACATTGATGGATTCTCAGAAAATGTCACAGGTTGCAGAGGTAATCACGCTCGACAATGTCCCCCCCCCCCTACAGAATTGCTAGTCTCTCCAAGATCTTCCCCACGCTGATGCTTTACAAGCTGTGGGAAGATGGAAAGGTGCCCTCCTTGGATGACCCTCTGGAGAAGTATGTAGGCAACTTCACCATCAAGAACCCCCTGGGAAAACAGAGGGAAGTTGTGAATGTGAAGGCTGGTTCTGACAGAGATATTCAGCCGCGTTTTCCCTCAGTCACCCTGCGCAGGATGGCTGGTCAGCTCTCCGGTACGGTTACTCAACATTAACCATACCCTGGCAATTATCTTAATGGAGAGCAGAGAGTCCATACTTAAAGACTTAGAACCTAAAGAAGATAATGAGCTCATGGCCTCGCAACCTTTTGTCCTGATTGAATCCCTCTCCAAATGGACTGTTATGTAAAGCACTGTACTGTCAATGGATTATACCTTAGAAAAGTCATACATGATATGAAGTTCCCTTATACAGTCCATTGACTCCCAAATGGGCATTTCTTTTCAGGATTACCCAGGCGGCTTCGAGCTACAAATCTCCTCTGGGATGGAGACACGGAGGCTGCTATAGATCTGTTACAGGACGATGTCCTAGTGGCTGACCCTGGCACCAAGTAAGATGCTCCCCATTCCCCTTCATGTCAACACCTATTCCGGTACATTGTTGTAACTGGGGGCGATTTAATGTGACTGTGACCCCGCTGTTCCCCACCTCCCCTCTAGATGTCACTACAGCAACGTGGCCTTCTCCTTGTTAGCTAATGTCTTGGCCGCAAATTTTGCCAAATCGGACTACCAGCGCTGGCTGTCTGATAACATCCTGGATCATTTGGGAATGGAAGATACAGGCTTCAACATCACCCCTGTCATTCAGAGCCAGATGGCGGTGGGCGTGTACAGCAACGGCCAATCGGCTCCTCTCTACAAACTGGGATGGTATCAGCCAGCTGGACAGATGTACTCCACAGCGGCTGACATGGCTAAACTGGCCATGGTGCTCCTGGGGGCTTACAAGCGGCCCCTCCTCCAGCAGGACACCCTGAAGACCATGCTGACCCCTCTGTTTCGCTGCCAGCGGGGCTACTTCTCCAACTACACTGGAACGCCCTGGGAGGTTAACGAGCAGCTGGGCTACGACGTGGTGCGCAAGGACGGGGACCTGGACGGCTACAGCGCCACCTTCTCCCTGGTTCCCCGGCTGAAGCTGGGCCTGGTGGTGCTGATGGCTGGGGTGAGGCCGGCGGCTGGGGATGAGGACCTGGTCAGCCAGGCCTACAACCATCTCATTCCAGCTATGGAGAGGGCCTTCAGGGAGGCACGGCACAAGCTCTCCCCACCGCCCGACCCAACCCCCTACGTGGGCCTTTTTACTTATCAGAACATTACTTTTTATGAGATCAAGGCTGACTTGGATGGGGTGCTGGTCATGCAGCAGTTTGGCCCTCAGGTGGACACCACGGTGGCAGTCAAGTATAGGACTATCCGGCTGGACTTCCTCCAGGAGCGGGTATTCAGGGTGGTTTTCGAGGGGGAGTACCCATGCAAGCTGAAGGTTAACAGCATGTCGGTGTCTCTGGAGATTCAGGACAGGCAACTCTTTAACTTCTATTACTTCAACAAGAAGGGTGTGTCAACTGGATTCGACTCCCCTGGACTCAACACCTATAAAGTTCTCCGGATAGCTCAACGACCAATCTTCAGCAGTTGATAAACACTGGCCTGTTCATATGGTGAGAAATGACTAGATCTCAGGAGGACCCCTAAGCGTCTGGACTGTCTGCAGGGAACCCCATTTGTTTGCCATTTTAAATGCCTACATTTCAATGTTTATGAAATGCTTTTTTTGACAGAGAATATCTGAGGGCCTTGCTTTTATGTTTGGTAAAGTGCATAAATATCTTCTATATAAATGTTGTCCTCTAACATGTTGTGTCACATGAAGTTCTTATCAAATGATCCATTGTTAAAATTATTTATTTTTTCTTTTTCTTTGCAATTGTTTTTGTTACTATAATTGCAGAAATTGCCATCATAACATTATATACATCATATAATTTTTTTTCTCACGGCAGAAGACGGTAGTGAATGCTCGGTACGTTAATGTCCACAGTTCCCAATTTCAATTCAAGTAATAAGTGCCTCAATGTATCTTGGGAGAGAAAATCCTTTTGTCTCAACAGTTTAAAGGGCCAGTATTGAGCACCTGGGCCTCTCACCTGTTGAGCTGAAGAGGCACTCCATGGGTCTCTCTGTTTGTTTTGTATATACTCCATTTCAGTAAGGGACTCATTTCGGGTTGTGCAGATGGAATGATTCATTATTAATCAATATGCCGTCAACACCAAATAAATTTACAAAAGTATGAATCCATTTTAAAATAATGTGTACAGGGAAAACATGTTTTGTTTATTTTATGTCATAAAGCAAAAGGAAGCACAATGACTTCAGAATTAGAAACTCATTTAAAATATTGCCTTCTGCCTTTAGTTGTGTTTTAAAGTTATCCCAGGGAAACCTTTTAATCCCCTCAATCAACCCGTTTGACCTACCCATGTGACCGAAGCAGAAGTTAAAGACTCTTACAACAAGTTGAAATTGTGGGGATAAAAGTAACTGATTGAAACTGTTGTCAAATGAGAATGTAATTTGAAAACATTGACTGAAGTATAACTACTACATATGTCAAGTCAAACTCTTGACTCAAATGTTGATGATTTATTAAAATGTTTAATCCACAATCTAATATTTTCGAGGAATTGTGAAATTGTTGTATCTAAGAGTATCTTTCCATAACACTTAAACAGGACAAGCAAAATGATTGTTCTTATAATATCTTGTTACATATTAACTAACTTTGTATTATATGGAGAAAAGACAAACATCACAATGTTCATTAATTTAATAAAACATAATAAATGTGTCTCCTCTTGTTTGACAGTAGGAGCTTTATGGCTCGTTATAACTTGCTATCCATTAACAAGAGATAAAATGCTGTATTTATGACCATGCCATGTCCTAACAGCCCAGATGGAGCGCAGCATTTGAAGAGAATATGTGAGCAATGGAGAGTAAAATCACAGAAACCATCAAGAAAGACAAAAATTAAGAAATCCATCTCCGTCGTTTTGCTCCTTGTATCTATGTGCCAGATATCCAGCGGCTGAAATGGCTAAACTCTTCTCTAGTTTTCAATTTGCTAGTGTCCCTGTCACAACTGACAGCATGAGGTGGTACAAGCAGCTCATTCAGGTTGCACAGGCAGTTCAGCTTCTCCAGGATGGCACATATATACGTGCCGTCACAAGAAGGTTTGCGGTGTCACCCTGTAGAGTCTGGCAGCAGGGGTAGCAGTATTTTCTAGGGTGATCCATGTTTCTGTCAGGGCCAAAAAGTAAAGTGATTGAAGGACTCAGCATTGGCTGAGATGAAGTCTGTTTTATTGACAGCAGATTGGCAATTCCAGAGGCTGCCAGAAACCAGGGATTCCACATAGGTTGTACGTGTAGGATACAGTAGGTCAGAAGGGTTCCATGTGTAGGATACAGTAGGTCAGACGGGTTCCATGTGTAGGATACAGTAGATCAGAAGGGTTCTATGTGTAGGATACAGTAGGTCAGAAGGGTTCTATGTGTAGGATACAGTAGGTCAGAAGGGTTGTATGTGTAGGATACAGTAGGTCAGAAGGGTTGTATGTGTAGGATACAATAGGTCAGAAGGGTTTGCATGACAGGGAGGGGATGTCTAAGGCGCAGACAAGGGGAGGAAAGAACGAGAATTAAAAAAACTAACACAAACTTAACAAAGCAACAGCAAATAATGGAAAAAAAGTTTTTTAGAAAGTAAAGAAAATTTGTTATAAATGGTGTTCAGTAAAATGTATTCTTTTTCATATGATTTGCATACTTGTTGCCCTTAGTTAAACTTGAGATATTTGCAATGGTAAGTCTTGACCTAAATAACGTTGTCTTCTTTTGAACGAAAAAGGATTGTCCTAAACGCAGCACAAAGGCAAGAATGAAGTTCAATTTGTATTTCTTGCAATATTTGAAAAGTTGGAAGCAGAGACAATAATGATCCAAGTTTTTTTTCAATGCTAAATATTAGCGATTTTAATGGGATCTGGATTTAATACCAAGAACACATTCTGCCTAAATGATTGACCCTAACCAATCAGAATCAGTTTACCCTCAATGAACTCTCAAAGCAAGAAGTCGGGCCACAGATAAACATAGGCTCCAAATGTTTCAAATGACACCCTATTCTCCCCTAGAACTCTAGACTACAGTAGGACTGTGTTGGAAATGACATTTGGGACTAACGTCTAACATCTAGTCTAAAGTCTGCCTATGTTTCCTGTTCCACATTTATAGATCCCGCTGGAAGATAAAAGTAACCATGGCGGCAGACCATAATAGATAAAAGACAAATTAATAATAATGTGTCAGAGACTAGAGACATAACAGGGTTTCTGCAGGTTTCAGGAAGTTAAATTCAATACTTTTAACTTGTTGCCTTGAGTGTCTGTTACTGTTGGGACACTGACGCTCAGTATCCACCGTGGGGAGTGTGTCTGCCGGTGGTCTGTGAGTAACACTACACCTACCTCATGGAAACCTACAGTAACACTGTACACCTACCTCATGGTAACCTACAGTAACACTGTA
>JACXGK010009090.1:0-20709 GCA_016801125.1 Novumbra hubbsi
CACCCCCTCTTAACTGGAGAGGTACCAAACACATATCACCCCCTCTTAACTGGAGAGGTACCAAACACATATCACCCCCTCTTAACTGGAGAGGTACCAAACACATAGCACCCCCTCTTAACTGGAAAGGTGCCAAACACATAGCACCCCCTCCTTTGTACTGACTGAACATCAATAAAGTACGCTGTTGCAAGAAACAATAGTTACTGGTGTCTGTGCTCCAGACTGCTCCCACTCAAGCCAGGCACCAACTAAGGATGTTTCTGAGGCTGAAACAAGAACAATTATAATGGCAACAAAAAAAGAAGTGCATTAAGCATTTTAAAGTATTAAATGGTATACTTGTTGACATCAGTCTTGTTTCCTTTTTTCATCGTCTTGGGATCTCATTAATAAATACATGATAATAGTCAGCACATTATGGAGGAACATGCTCTGAACCTGCAAAGTACTATTACAATGTCACACACACACTGACAAATAACGCTAACCCAAAACCCAGGGCAAGGGTAGTCATACTCCCAATGCTCGGCTTAATGCCGTGGTGTTTCGTGGTCGGGAGAAGTGTGTGCATGAAACAACACAGTGCTTAATGGACACAATAATCTCTTCCCAGTGTAGAACACAAAAAACCTTGATCTTGATGTGTACTTTGTCTAGATTCTGAGTTACAGTTAGGTTTCGGAAGTAAGATTTAGATTAAGTGAGAGGATTGTGTTTTTCTGAGTTAAGGTTAGGGTTAGTATTGTGCGTGTGTGCTTGTGGGTGTTGTGTCTAAAACTTTACTTTTTAGACTGCTTCCTTCCAGTCCAGTGCCTTCACTACTCAGGTATGTACCATGGTTTTGAAAATGACTTTGCTCTCAACGTTCATTCTTCCTTACCCAAAGGCATTTGGCCCTGAACTGCAACCTACCTCATTCTCAGAGGTATCTAGCTACCCAGAACCAGGCCCGCAAGGTAATAAAAGAATGACAAGCGTTTGAACCGATGAATCAGCCCTCAATTACAGGGAGACACCGTAAAAAGCGACCCTGGCCTGACAGATCTGCCCTTTCTGAAGTACAACTAGCGGGTATTTCTCTCAAACAGGGCCAGTGTGCTTTTATGGCGTCCCATTACATAAGTCTTAAAGAAGTTATTCTGGGGAAACAAAGGGTACGTAAACTTAACTTTGTGAAACACAAACATCGCCCCAGACAATCTAGTTCAATTGGGTCTATAGTGGGCCCTTAGTTGGGGCAGTAAGATTTTAAAGCCTCTCTGTAATGTTACAATGACTGTGAACCGTAAGGTTAAGGACGTAACACTAAAGATGTAAATTTGGATTAGCCAAAGCCATGACTGGAAAAGCAAGCAAAGCAAGAAACAAAATCAATGGCACAGAGCAGTAGCAAGTTTCATTATGGACAAACACACAGTATGTCAGTCTATCTAATAAATTAAAAACCCAAACAAACGACAAGCCTGGTACAAGGGTCAGGGTATCTAATGGGGAACACAACACAAATGACTCACAGGGCTTAGCTTGGTATACAGTGTGGTCTCTCTATAAATAAACACCCAGGAGGGGAGAGGGGGATGGAGAGAGGGTGAGATACAGGCCAGCAACAGGCAAGTTCCTGTTCCTTGTCTAGACACTTTGGCCATCCTAACTTTGAGTAGAGAGTGAAGAAAAAAAAAAACTCACAACAACAAGAGAACAGATCTTCATCTCCTTTGCAAACATTTGCTTTAACTGGAAGTCTGGAAGTGGGCGGGGTCAAGTTACTGATAAGAGCTCAGGTCTTATCTGAGAGATCTAAGAGATGGATGGAATAGAGCGACAGGAAGACAGACGGGCAGGGACATACAGAGACAGAATGAGAAAGAGAGAAAGGCAGAGACCAGGAAAGAGACAAAGAGATGGACAGAGACCAGGAGGGAGACAGTGAGACACAAGGACCAGGAGGGAGACAGAGAGACACAAGGACCAAGAGGGAGACAAAGAGATAGAGACCAGGAGGGAGACCGAGAGACACAAGGACCAGGAGGGAGACAAAGATATAGAGACCAGGAGGGAGACAGAGAGACACAAGGACCAGGAGGGAGACAAAGAGATAGAGACCAGGAGGAAGACAGAGAGACAGAGACCAGGAGGGAGACAGAAAGAGAGGCCAGAAGAGAGACAGAGAGAGAGACCAGAAGGGAGACAGAAAGAGGGACCAGAAGGGAGACAGAGAGAAATACCAGGAGGGAGACAGTGAGATAAAGACCAGGAGAGAAACAGAGACCCGGAGGGAGACAGAAAGAGAGACCAGAAGGGAGACAGAAAGAAATACCAGGAGGGAGACAGAGAGAGAGACAAGGAGAGAAACAGAGACCAGGAGGGTGACAGAAAGTGAGAACAGAAGAGAGACAGAGAGAAATACCAGGAGGGAGACAGAGAGAGAGAGACCAGGAGGGAGGCAGAGAGAGACAGACCAGGAGGGTGACAGAAACAAGGAGGGAGACACAGAGAGACAGAGACCAGAAGAGAGACACAGAGAGACAGAGACCAGGAGGGAGACAGGGAGATAGAGATGAAGAGAAAGAAAGAATGAATAAGATGTAGAGCAGGGGTGGGCAAATATTTTGGCTCGGGGGCCACATCAGGATTTTGAAATGAAATGGAGGGCCACATTTGTTTTTGTACTTTGTTAATCACAATTGATTTGGAGGCCAGAAACGGTCAAAAGTTAAAACATACATTACATATGTACAGTAGATCCCATATAAGGTGTAAATAGTTAAAATTCTGACTCAGATCTATAAGAATGGGCCGGTGAGTTGGTTTTTTAATTCCCCACAAAATAATTGTATTACATTCCGTGGGCCGGATGGGACAGCCTCGCAGGCCGCATTTGGCCCCCGGGCCGTAGTTTGCCCACCCCTGATGTAGAGAAATAAAAGCAGAAATAGAAGCAGTAAGGATCTACAACAGGTCCCGCCCCCAAAACATTGATACGGACATGAGAGCAAACAAAGGTTTTGTAAATTCATCTGCCTCTTAAAACTGTCTCAGTTCAGACAGTGAGACTACAGTGTGTGAAGTGGTATACACTTGGGTATGGTGAGAAATACTTTGCAAGGCAATGAGTGGGGAAAGCCAGAAAAACAACATTATTCACATAATTAAAGTATTTACACATCTATATATTAAGTAAAATATTTTCAACAGGGGAAAAAAAGGACAAACTCAAAAATATATATGCATTTATTCTGTTACATTAGAGTCCCCTTAAATCACAATACCAATAAGATGATCAAACATCCTTATAAAGACATTCAATTAACACTCGCTGGTGTATCTCTCTGCTGATCTATGCTCATGACTAAATCAACTAGTATAAAACAGTAGTGTATTGGAGTTCCTTTAACCTGTACGAAACAAAGCATTTTATTTTAAGCATTAAAAAAACAAAAAAATAAAAAATCTTTATCCTCATTCCAAACGGTACTTAGAAGTGGAACTCCCCGAGGATGATTCAAGCCCTAGCCTGATAGGCTCCAAGTAGAGAGAGCGGAAACATATCCCAGTGTTATTGTACAAATGACGGTGTATAAGTCACTCCTGAAATGGCTTTTGTGCTATTGGATAGATTATTTATGCCCTCAGAGCAGGCGACATTTATCATCCGGGCTAGTGGGTCCCCTTCAAAGTTCTCCCGTTTTATGATCTGCATTATTTCTTGTGCACACACATAAACAAAGCCCTGGGCTTGGGGCGGTGAATCAGGGGGCTGTGTCACGCCGAGCCCCCCCCCCCGGGTCAGGACAGCTCTCTTCTGCCGCCAGTGCTTACACTAACATGTGAGAGGCTAAAGCTGCTCGAAATATCCCCTCTAAACATTTATCCTGCCTGTATGAACGCCTTGAAGCCCGGAACCCTGCGTGGAAACATTCCAGGGAGCCTGCCTAGTTCTACACTGTCCAGGGTGACATGCATGGAGTATCCATAACTCAACTGGGTCCAAGACGCTAATGAATGTTCAAAGATTTTTCTCAACATGACCAGTAACAATTTGCCAACTTAGAAAAGGATTCCAACGATCGCGTTAACGAGGACGTCGTAATTGTCACTGGACACCGTTATCCACGTTTCACTTCAAAATCCGCTCCGAAAGAAACATAATACTTTGCATCAAAATAACCATCTTTTTTCCCCCCAGACCATGCAGGTATGAATCAAGCCATTGCGGAAGTAACAGCTGTGTACGAGACAGCGGCCACGAGCAGTCTGTGTTTACAGTGCAAGTGCTTGAAGTGAATTTCCTCACTCCTCTCCACTCCCATCGTTCTGTCGCCACGGGATTGTCTCACTGATGCTCGCTACGTATCCGAATCCTCTGTCTGTTTCATTCGGCCAAGCGCTGCCTTCACACTGGTTGTTGGTTGTCAGATTCTGGGGAAATATGACTCTAATCCCTATGGTGCGTTAGTATTTCTGAACAGGGCCCTTTGAGCCAGTGCCGACCGAGAATACATCTGTAGGTCCTGAAGAGCAGCCAAGGAGAAGAGGAACACAACGCAGCAGCTGTGACCTGCAGTGGGGAGCGGACAGCAGACTAAATAACTTCAGCCACTTCACAGCAGGGCCTATTTCAAATTAGCAAGAGTGCGTCAGCCTTGGAACAAAAATGAATATGCATGAAAAGCTCCAATTCCCAGCTTGGTCATTCCTTTAACTTTTCCACACGGACCAAGGGCTGAATCATCTGTCATTTCGGCTAATTTAATCACGGACCTCCTCATTCAATTATCCAATAAAATATGCAAATTTGCTGAACAATGGCCAGCTCATGCTAATTATGTACATCAGAATAATTAAATTGGAAAAGTAGCAACGGACGGAGGGCGGAACTGAACTGCCATAAAATTGGGAGCAGATCCTTTAATTAAGGCTACAATTTTGTTTTATTAGAATCTGTAATCTCCCCGTAAATTTTCGCACGGCCGAGGGCGATGGACGGCCCATGCGAGGACATTACTCTTATTGGAAAGTTTCTCCCTGAAGACTCAGTCCACTGAGGATGGCGTGATGGTATCGAGGGACACGCCTGACTTAAGTAGCTTGGGGAACGGAGGGGCTGAACAGGCCAACACACTGTGTCCACTGTGCCAAGGCGTTAAGGCATGCATGGTAGCCCATTAGCCACAGGACAGGGAACCAACCAGGGCTTAAATCCTCCCGTCAGTCTGCTACTGCTGTTCGCTATACAGGCACTGCTACCTCTTCACATGAGCTGTCCACACACACATATATGTACACACACACACACTCTAAAGACAGCATACGGCACGAAGCATGCCACATTCACCGCTCTTACTAAACATAATGGGCCTCTCTGAGATGCAACAGAGTTCATGCTGTGGGAAAGAACCGAGGTGCCAAACCTGCTGAAACATTTACAGAGCCACCGTTTGTTGCCGTTGTTAGGGGAAGACCGGAGGGAGAGACGTCATTCTTCGTTCAACTGCTGTTCTGAACGGTCCACTTCACCCTGGCCCGATGGCGGGCTGTGTGCAACGCACTGGACCTCCACTGGGGACAATGAAGAGGGCACAATGGCTGTCTCATCTACATGCAAACTCACTGTTATCTCAAAGTATTTATCATAGCACAAAGAGTGAAGGAAATTGACTGTATATGAAAATCATTTAAAAGTCATTTCAGGAATTGAATCCTGAATATACTAAGAAATACATAGCTTGGTTTAGGATAACCCTTCCTGAACATGATTCATTTCATTTCGGCCTCTTTCCACCCCCTACATTGCCATGACAGTATCTCCTGCCCCCCCACCCTGACAGTGTTTGGTAAACATGCCATTGTGACAGAGCAGTAAAGGGTCGGGAGCAATGCAGATCAAATCAAATGTGTGTGTTTGCGTAGCGGTTGTGTATGCAAGCATGTGTTGGGGGCAACTAAATTGGCCCATGAACATGAACACAACCAGGGCTGACACTACAACCATCCTGACCCATCCCTTACTTGACAAAAAATATCTCTCATTATGCTTTCAATGTTTCCCGTGGCATAAACAGGCCTGAATTCAAACTGTCTGTATCGGAGAGATTCGTTACAGATCAACACAGAGATTAAAGACCAGGCAAGTCCAAGCCAGCGTGTGAAATACCCACTTAAGTGATGGCTTACTGGAAGAGGAACATACAGAGCCCACATGAGGAACAATCCTAAACCACCCAAAGGTTCCCCAGCCTAAACCCACTCTAATCTGTTCCTTGTTTTCTAGGATGATCTGGGGCATGGGACAGCCGCAGGAGATTGTCATTCAATTGTCAGAGACAGACCTCTAGGGCCCTGGGCCATAGTCGAAGGGGATAGTGAGCTATTTGCAAGACCTCTTCAGCCTTCAGTGAGCTGCTTCCTACAAGCAGCGGTGGATAGCGAAGCACATGTCCATTACCTAGTAGGCACATTGCAGACCCCATTTAAAATGTTCCAATAAACAAGGTGAACCCACGGTTGGTTATAATAGTGTTAGGGAAAGGCTGTTATCTCAGCGACAGTGGGAATAAAGTCCCAGCTCTCCTGGACCTCTTCCATGCTCAGACACACACGCGCTCAGAAGAGACGGTCGGTGACACGGTCCTGTACCGTCAGTGTGGACTTCGGTCCAAAAGTAATGTGGCCGTGGTGGGATGGCGCCCTACGCAGAACCCCCGGTCAGAAGTAGTGCACTGCAACTAGAGACGGCCTTTGGCTCCAGTGGCCACTGTGAGTGACTGACCGGGTCTGCCCTGAGCCCTCACTGACCTGTCTCTCCATGACAGATTAGCCAAGGTCACAGGTCATCCCAGGCCTTTATACTCAGTGAGGAAACTTATTTTCTTAATGGCAGCCCTGCAGGGAAGACAATGAGAATGCCCCTACCACCTGAACATCAGGTTTGGGCTGCAAGGTGACCGTGTGTTTCAACCCTCATCACTGCATTTCTAAAGCACTTTGGGAATGTACTTTGTCGCAAGACGTGTTCTGTGTAAATTCCGATTTCTCTGTGTTTTGCTCTGTTCATTTTGCTTGTAAGCGTGTTAATAACAACGTGAGCACCTTTCAATCAAAACACGTTTGATATTGATATACAAGGTGCCTTTAAGATATGCTAATTTATGCTAATGTTAATTTAGTTTGTTTTTACTTTTGGGGAGTATACCCGTCCAATGATCCAGCCTCACTGTTTGTGTTTTTACTTGCGGTGGATGTATGGTGATATCCCTAAGCAGTCCATCCTGTCCTGCAGCTCAATTCAAAAGGATGAAAATATCTGTCTGTTTCACACGTCATCCAAATAATCATTTTTACATTTGACTATGCTTTTAAAAAGCTCACTGTTCTTTATTGGTGTATCTGAGCTTGATATTCAATACTTAAGTGAGGAACTTCGCAGGAGTTGTTTGCACAAGGGGAAAGAATAGTTTATAAATGATGTCAACTTCTATTATTACACAAAGAGTGGTTCCATGCTATGTATTATGTCAGCTGTCAAGCCAAATGGTATTCCTGAAGTAAAGTGTTAAGTACTTATTCAATAATGATTGTCCACATTTATTTTTACGCTATGGATTGTTTTGGGTGGATCAATCATTTTTGTCCCCATTTTTGTAAAGCAACAAAATGAATACCTATCACACGCATTGTAGTACATTTCATTAAAAACAACAACATTGAAGAGCAGAATACTAAAAGCCTACATTACTTTGACATAAATCAATAATAATATTAAAAACATAAATTAGAACAAACAAAGATTACATCATGACTCCATCATGCATAAAGATGACCTAACACTTCTAATCGAACATCCTAAGGGAGAAGATTCAGCCTTCCAGCTATGTTGAATAACCTAAAAGGTTGACTTCCTGACATCCTGCCGTTTTGATTCATGGACCGAAGAGACACTATCCCAGGGAAGTGTTGGTCGCCATCCACCCCCACCACAAACACTGGTTTGAGACAGATTGTTGGGGGCAGAAATTTAAGCCTTGACATTGTCAGTGGTTTACCAGGATATCTGCTCTTTGCGGGCACAAGCCTTACCCATTGAGTCGGCGAACATCTCAAATGCCACCCTATTGCCTACTTAGTGCACTACTTTTGACCAGGGGTCCTGGTTTAAAGTTGTGCCCTTCTGAAGGTATAGGTCGCTATTCGGTTGTCCCGGGGCAGTCTCCTCTCAAGGCAATAATTCTGAGCTGTTCAGTTAAAGCAACATGCCTATCGTGTTCAGAAAAACACCGGAATGGTACTATCCGCTCTTGTCCACAACAAAGTAGTTCAGTCATCCATTTGAAACAAATCCCTCATCGTAGCATGTAGCACAAGACAATGTATTCAATGACTGCATACTAAGACTGATATTCATAGAGGGCATTTCAATAGATGTGTGAGTCACATAAAATGTACTTAACTCACATTTACCTCCCACTTTCAACTTCTGAGTTTTTGTGAATCAATAAATGCTAATGGAATGTATCTGAAGGTACATGGCGCACAACAACACCTGCTCACACATACAAACTTCCAACTAGCTGAAAGCATCCTTCTTACAGAGGATTAAGGAGCCTATAGACATGGAGTTAGATCCAGGAGTCAGCAAACAACCTTCACAGCCTTAATGGAATCCCACTACTACTGCATCTATCAAGGTGCGAAAGAACTCGTGTGCCTGATAACCCCAAATTACTCTTAATGAGATAAAGATTTAAAGCGTGAAAACATTTTAAAACCGATTACACACTCCAGAAGTCTGGTGGAAAGCAGAGCCATATTCTGAAAAGAACCACTTGTTCCTTACTGGATGAAAGGAGACGCAACGTGACATTTGAATCAACAAAATGACCTCTAATAAACCCCTCATGTAATTATTCTCGGTCAGTCCACAGTCAGTTAAAGCCAATAAATATCAAATGTGGTCTGTCTGTGGCCGGGAGACAGATGGACAAACAAACAAACATGCACCAGTCTGTCTGATCTTCAAGAGCTGAAGCAGTTGTGTGTCTGTATGTGTGCGCCTGTTTATGTACCAAGTTGAATGTTATAATTCAGTCGGCAAACATTTTCATTTCAAAATTGGACCAGTTTCCCCCCGGGGGTGGTGGTTCCAAACTTCCTCTCATAAATGCCACGCGCAGGGAGACTATCTCTTACTCTGGGGCTGAGCACAGGATGGAAAGGTGTATGCCAATACCTCCACAATGTAAGGGTCCGATTGTGTGACAGGTCACCTGGTCAAGAATGCTGTACTGAGATCTCTGGGCATGGCTACAGCCATTGTAAACGCAGCCAATTCTCCTTTACCCGCACTCGGCTCTCTCTCTGAATCTGAGCCAGGCGGAGACCGAGTTTCCACAGCTTCCGGCTGAAATCAATGCGTCTCCCGGACAGTGCTGGGTCAGGGTCGTCCGATGGCACTAAATGGTCGACGCGAGGGCTCTAAAAGGTCAGAGGTCAGCACTCCTCGTCGGAAAACAGTGCCGATGACGCATTGAGGGGGAGAGCCAAGTTGACGAATGCCTCTCGAAAAACACCTGGCCTTTAGAAAAACGTGAAAGAATATGGGACATTGTGATATGTGGATGCGTTAAAGTGGTGCAATGGCACGGCCCCTTTGCTGGGCACTGAACTCTAAACGACTCCCAGATCACAACTTTTACTCCACTGAGATGTAGAGTAAATACAAATGAGATGTTTAACTGGGGTCAATGCCCAGTGGGAAAGGTCTTCCACAAATACATCGGGCATCGTTTCTTCCGAATTATAAACAGATACCATTCTCTAAACACTGTGTGGGCCGGTGAAACGACCCTTAAATGGCAGAAGCCCAGTCAGGTACCATTTGGAATGAGTCCTCAGCCAGTGAGCTCAGGGGCAAGGGGACTGGCGGGCTGTGTGTTTTTCTCACAGGTATAGAGTAACAAAGAACCCAAGGAGTGTCGCAGCAGACCAGAGACCTTAGAGAGACACCGAATGTCAAACAGCTGGCTACCATTACAGCACACGGCAGCTGGAGTGGGCACAGACAGTGAGGTAAGCACTGGTCGAGCACCAGAGACACAGGCAGCAGTCAGAGGACACATGGAGCTGGGTCTGGGATCATTCTCACAGATATGAGGAGTGCCGTGTGTCCCCAAAATACATTAAACAATGGCACTTAAAGAAAATGAAACTAGTACCTCTAGATAATGTGCAAAGAACCTCCAACGGACCAACCACACTGACTTTAGAGTATTCGCGCGTCACTATAAATGTCCTTCAAACCGGACTGCAATTCAGTCAGTGTCACAGGAACTGACACACAGACACCCATCTGCCTTGGTGATGAAAGTAAGACTTTATGGTGAGTGATTTAGAATGCAGTTCAATGTCTTCCTGTTGTCTGTGTTGCCTATAGATCACTATCACAGGGTACTTCCCAAATTACATCCTATCCCCTATTTAGTGCACTACTTATGACAACGGGCCTCTGGGGAACGAGGTACAATTTGGGATTCACACACATTCACACACGGAAGTCACTCAGCAGCCCTTGTCTACAGACTAAACGACTGCATTGCTGAAATGGAAGCTTTCTCTCCATCCTGTCCACCACGCGTCTGATCCGGTTTAGAAAACCAGCACCTTTCATTGGCCCAATAAAAAAAAACATTTGCTAGTTGACAGACAGACACACTGAGAGGAGACTGCCTGGGAAGAATGACAGAGCAGAACATGATCCAGCTCAGGGGAAGTGCTGGGCTTTCAACCTGGCACTCTAGACAGTGCAGCGGGGCACAGTGCCAGAGCATGTTAAGCCACAGTAGTGACTATGTGGAGGGAGACCTGCCAACTGTGTTAAAACAAGGTTCATTAGAGCCTTAACCACCTGAAAAGAAATACTGTGCATATAATGTTTTTCTCTACCAAATTAAAATATCCCTAACCTTTTTTGTAAAACAAATTAATACAGTTTGAAGGTAATGAAGACATTTAACTAAACACGATACATTTAAAATTGGATCAAAGGGTTGAGAAAAGAAAGCGCTGAATCGGGTAAAAAAGCACAACTCAATCCCTGCTCCTCTCCAGAAAAAAACATATGATCTTAAGTCAGTAGTCTAAGTTGCACTAGAAGTGTCCACGTAAGGACCAGAACCATCCCACCCACTATGTATTATTGTGATATCACTAATTTGTCCGCAGTGACAAGCCAGGCAAACATTCACTCAGTCCACTCTGTGACAAATCTCTAGAAATTATGTAATTATTCTGTCTGTCGCCATGCCGACCTTTCATTGTTGTAATGATCTGCCCCCAGGGGGAGGGCCAGTAAGATCAGGGCCCCACCTCCTGTCTGGTCAGGTATGTCTGTCCGCCCTAAGGACCCACACAGACCCTGCCTCGCCCTGGATTACTAGAACGATCAGGAGAGAGAAAGAGCTGTCGATCAGCTGAAGATAGGACCCCTGTGACATCATGCAGACATTTACTTTCACACTCTCCCTCTTCTACCTCCACAACACCTTCCTATCTCCCTTTCTTTGTGGAGCCAAGACTGCCACTTTTTCATTCTGGTTATTAGAATATCTTAGATATCTCTTCTAACAACCACTTAATGGGTCCGCTTTCACTTGAACCAAAGCAGCTTGTTATGACATTATCCTCGACTGAGGTTTCCATGCAACTCAGAAGACTGATTAATTTGGTACAAATTGTCTACGCGGGTTCAACGTCAGTACGGCTAGCAGCCAGTCCTTCGGTGAACTTGCGTCTCATTTGGAACAAATTGCTTTCATGATGAGTCAGGCCAGTAAGGGTTGGCAAAAAGCACAAACACCTTGTGACTCGATGGTTGTCCTCGGCCACAGCTTCTCTGGAACAGGGGTCAAGGTGAACTGGACAATGAAAAGAACTGGGATTTAAACATAAGGCCAATCACATAGGGACTTGGCCTCTGACGATCTCAAGCTTACTCATGTGGCTTGACTCCTTGGATGTTATTTAATGTTTGCGATGTGTTGCAAGTGTCCTTAACTCCAACCTGACAGGTAATGTATGCACTGTTTAAAAAAAATTAAGGGAACACGTAATTCTCAAAAGTATAACACGGTCCAGTTAGGAATCATAATTGATTGTGAATCAATGTCTCCGGTTTTGTGCAACTAAAAGCAATAACAGGTGCACTGGAGAGGCAAAAGCAAGACTACCCCCAGTTAGGCCCAAGACAATTGCTGCCTCCTTATCCTTCCTGATTGATTCTTCTATAGTTTTGCGTTTTGCTAGTGCCTTGTCACTGAGTGAAGCAAAAGGCGGTACCTGCAGCTCAATGTTTTTGTCCTTTCAGAAAACAGACATTATGAGGGTGGCGTCTAGTCTAGTGGGACCTGCGCTAACAAACCAGCACGGTGCAGCTCGACTGGTCGTCGCCACAGAACACCAGAATTGGCAGGTCCGCCATTGGTGCCCTGTTGTCTTCACAGATGAGAGCAGGTTCACGCTCAGCTATGGTCAGGGGAGGCGTGTCCTTGGATGGTGGCACAGACCTCCACGTGCGAGCCAATGGTACCCTGACTGCTGATAGGTACCAGGATGCCCTGGGTTCCTTCTAGTCAGGACAATGACTGGCCTCATGTGGCCAGAGTTTGCAGCCAGTTTCTGGATGACAAAGGCATCAATGCCATTGACTGGCCCTCACGTTCCCGAGACCTGAATCAAATTCTGAACATTCGGAATGTTATGTATAGTGTATTTGACGACGCCAAATAGCACAACAGACGGTCCAGGAGCTCACTGAAACCATGGATGAAAGGTTCTTGAAAAAGATCACATTGCATCCCAAATACATTTCCTTCAGTTAATTTTTACATCATAGGAGATTGTGTTGAAATGTGGAGCTTGTTGAAGGATTTGCACTCTGCTGATCACATAAAAGCCTTTAAGTGAAAACCATAACGTTCAAAATACACAGAAACATTTAGAAATGACAAAAATGCAATGCTTGCAGTACAGCACACAGGCTGGGAGGTATCATGACTAGTGACTTGAAGGACTGTAGACAGCAATTACCACTGTATCTGTCTGTGTGTCAGAGCAATGTACACAGGGTGTTTCACGTTGGGCAGATGTGATACATACGTCTTGATTATATCTTACAAGTACTCCACTGTATCAAACAGCATTTATTTCTCTACATAATATATAACCAATAACAGCAAGACACCCAGAGAGGCCAAACCCAATCACTTCCACCAACGCCAGACACAACTAAACTGCCAGCAGCACAAGTGGGCATAAGCAACGGCCCTTAATAAAATACACAACAAATGAATGTGAATGATGTATCCACTTGTAATCTTAAAGTATTAACAACATCTCAGGGTGATCACACTATTCCCTACACAGTGCCCTAGGGTCCAGGGGTCTAGTAAAAAATTTGTGTGCACGTTTTAGGGAATTTACTGTGTAAATATTATTTTACCATAGAGTCCTGGTTCGAACCAAAGTCAGTTGTAATTCCAGAACCGTGGCCGTGCTAGGCTTTTACCAAGTAGGCACAGCACCAGGAAATCTCTGACAACCACCTTAGTTTATGCATAGAGAAGGATAGAGGGCTGTAGTGGCCACAATCCACACTGAAGGTAGACACCATTCGATGTAATTAACTTAGCAAATTTTCAACTTTTTCAACAGATTTTCAACACTGGATTCTTCTACATAAATAGGTGTCAGTCATGGATTATCAAACTGAGGAATATTTAAAGCCTGGGACTTTTGCGAAGAAAAACTATTTTCTTTACTTGTTCATTTCATTTTTATTTCTACGGTTGTGACATTCCAAACACTGCCGGCTGGGCTTCAGCACCTCCAAAGGTATGATACCTTCAAATAGCATATTTAATGTAGACAGATATGTCTACAAGAGATATTTAACCTTTACTTGAGTGGAGATAATTCAAAACAATCCATAAATTGTCATCAACCAATAAGAACTTATTTCAAAACATGCCTGACAATTACAGGTACCCCTGCATATAGCAGTTTGTAAATCTCCAAGTACTTGATAGACGCCATGCCGCTGTGTATTCTAACAGTGCAGGTGGAAGTAAAACTGACCCATGACAGCACTATGCCCATTTTGTGTGCATAAACATTCAAGAAATATGGTAAGATAGATGGGTAAAGGTTTCCATAACACAGGTTTACACAAACACCTCCATTCCAGTCTGAAATAAATAAAGCGCTGCTAGTCTAACACCCTGTATGTTCACTTGGGATTGGAATGTAAAAATGTCATATTTACTTAGTCCGATTTAACGTTTTAATCTTTTACCATGGTTTATCGTGAAACTGGTAACCGCTTCATCCTTAGTCTGCTAATCTTAATAAAAAAAATTAAAAAAAATTAAAGGCTAAATAGTCAATCAATAGTCAATCAATAGTGAGACATTTATTTTTGGTCCTGCATTATTAGGTTTATCTCATAATTTCAAGATAGTATCTCGTTATGACAACATACGCTTTACTAACACATACTTTTTATCTTATTACAATGAGATTTAATTAGAGAAGCAGCAGTAAAAAATACGTTTGTTTTAATTTTATGATGAACAAATTCTCTGAATCACTGATATGCAAAGCATCTCATGCATCTGTCTTTAATTTCAGAAAGCGGATGGTTGTAGTCCTTTAATTTTTCATCATGTTGGCAGAAACATCTAGCATTTAAGTTCAATAAGTCGGTGAGTTCGGCTAATCTTTTAGAAAAATCACACCTTTTTTTAGGAAATGAAATATCAATTTAAATGTACTTTGTATTTCTACAACAGAAGAAAACAAAAACTGAGGAACACTTTACCAAAATTAATTATTAAATGGAAAGGCTTATTTGACACAGCCTCGCAAAATGGCCCTTGCTGTTACAGCAAATCCTGACAATGTTCTCAACAGCCGATAACTTCCGAGGACATTCTGTAGCTGATACCCTCCATATGCGAAACAAATACTTGAATTAGTGTATTTTCATTGCATACAACATACAGCCTATAGCAACAAAACCCATAATACAAAATAAAACAAATACGATCATCCACTTTCAGAAAAATTTCTAATTGTGTTTATCTTGAAATAAAATATTGCTGGCTGCCGCATCTCTTCGTTTATCTTGTTATAACAATATATTTTTTCTAAAGTTTATCTCGATCTGGTAACTGTGTGAGCCACTCCACTATAGGCAAAATAGCTAGGTGACTGCTTCTTTCCTAAACATTTGAAATAAAAACATTGGGTGAAATTTTTGTTACCTGCAAAACAAAACATAATTAACTGCATAATTAACTGCACACAAATTGAATTAATTTGAAATGAATTAATATGACTATTTTCAGTGTATTCAAAGTGTTATGTCTGTCAATGTGGAATGAGAGTGTATGTCTGTGTTATGTGTGTTGCATAGGTCTATAAAAAACAATATTTGCAGCAGATAAAAATTGTAATAGCATATGCAGGAAGACCCCAGTGAATAGTAAACAAATAAAATACATGTTTTCTTATATCAATAATGAAAATAATTTGCATATATGAATATATATATGCATATATTTGATTGCCAAACGTTTCCCACAGCATTTAGCTCATTCAGAGATTATTATCGGTATTGATGTGAAATGTCTTAATAATATTATAAATGTTTTATTAGCTTAGGCAAAAATGCTAAAGTGCTAAAATTGGTGGTTAAAACTCAAAGTGGCAGACTTGTTCTTTTGGCAGTGTCCCGGACCTAGGAGGTTGAGAAGCCTCTGACTCAACACCCTGTGCTTAGTGTGTATGTTAGCCTGTTCAGATAACCGCTGAGAGGCTAACGACCAAGGACCTTTAACTGTCATCATTAGGTCATGAACCAGTTAGACCCACAGCAGGACAACAATATCATTGGCATAGAGAGAGGAAGAGAGCGACTGTGTGCGTGTTTGTATGTCTAATCCTAGCTTTACTATACAGTTGGGGACCACAAATAGAGTCACATTTGACATGTGAGTCCCCAACAGTATGTTTAGCCAGTTTAAGTTTATGATACATTTTAGACTTATTGCCATTACAATTGCTTATGCTTTAGGATTCGTTATTAGGATTGAGGTTAGGATATTTCTTACATTTACATTTCTTTTATTTTTGTTATTTAACCAGGCAAGTTGATTTAAGATCATATTCTTCTTTACACCAATGACCAGGTTAAGGCTAAGGATATTAATGTTAGGGATTAGAGTTTAGTGTTAGGTTTAGGGAACAGTAACTAATAATGTGCTAGTGAATAAATGCATTCTTCTTTTCCTGAAACAAATGAACACGTAACCTTCTTCCTAGAGACTCCTGCTGAATCTGGGAGGTGCTGATGAAACAGATGCAAAAATTATGACTGTTAAATACGTGCATTTCCGCACAAATCAAGGCATCCCCGAAATAGTTGATAAAAACTTTCTTTAAGGTCTTTCAATGTAGCAACACCCTAGAACATCAGGAGGGTGTGTAAAGGTCCCCTAGATGTCCTTAGAATATGTGTTCTCGGTAGCAAGCTACATACTAGCAGATTAATCATCACCTTGATGCTGCTCAAATTCCCGTGGCCTTGTGTTGAATTATTCATGCCAAGAGAACATAACTTCTCAATTAACAAATTGCCAGGCTCAAGAGACTCGGCTCTAGACTAAACACCACCGAGGCATCTCACAATGTGGGGGGAATTCTACTCTACAGTCTTAAAGTAATACTTACTGACACACATTTAAAATCAAACCGACACACATGCAAAAGAAAATAAATTAGCAAACGCTAAAGAGGGCAACTTTTAAATTTGTAAATACGTTTGCACTATCTGTCATCCAAATTACACCACTCCCCAAAGTTTATGATATGGCCTTTCAAATATTGTTTTAGTTAGCTAAATATTTTTAGGGCAGTCTGTGCTTTCCTTAAAACGATGAGGATGGGGTGATGGTTTCTTGTTACTTGTGTTAATATACAAATTGTGAAACAAATAGTCCTGTTTATTAACCTATGAAACGTAATGTCCATCCTCCATTTAGAAAAACAGTTCTTGTAGTCATAACAAATGACAAAAAGTCAGTGAAATCAACACCAATCTGAATGTGATCACGCTGAGTAACCGGATTAGATTAGATTCAACTTTATTGCCATTGAACAGTACAAGTACAGTACAACGAAATGCCTTATGCATTTCCAGGGCGTGTGTATGATTTTGTAAAACAAAACAAAGCCCAAAATGTTTAGCAAAATCTGCATTTCTGGGCTTGTATTTCATGGCCTGTGCTTTTGAACAGCTTGCAGACCAGAGCAATCCCTCTGACTTTACCAGTGATATTGGGCAAATGGACATTGTCAACAATACTTTATTAACACATTTATTCTATTCAATGTAAACATTCAAATACATGTTTCTGACTCAGTCAATTCAGTGTCACATTAGAATGGGTGCAACCTTAATTACTTACATTCTCTTCCCTATACTCTAAGTCATTCCCCAAAGAGACAATTCACCAAATATGAGCAGTCTTTACATCCGCAACTTCAACAAATATTAAGTCTGGAGTTGCACCAATTATTCTTGAAAAAGCAGACGTACTCATACTGGAGAATCACCAAGCAATAGCTACACCCTTACAGGAGGGTGCGATAGTGCTATCTGACCAATGCAACGCATCTGATAAAGTGTGCATACAGAACAAGATAGCCGAAACACCAGTCTTCCTGGCAATGACAAGGAGCGACAAGTATTGGAAAAGCTAAATATAAAACAGGTGCACATCATCCATTTTGCTGATGGGGGGGGGTTTGGGCACCCTTTCTGGACTGTGCATTGAAAAATGTGAGCAGGGAGGAACCCCCCTACAAATGTGGGCTGTGATGTAGAAATAGGAAATGGTTGAACAAAAGAGTCATGACTGAGGAGGGGGGAGGTGCTTAAGAAGAATAGCAGAATAAGGATAGGGGGAGGGCTGGAGGGAGGGAGGGCTGGAGGGAGGGAGGGCTGGAGGGAGGGAGGGAGAGAAAGGGAAGCCCAACAGATCTCAGTGTTTGAGAAGGAAGGAACCTGTCCACCTCACTGGTTGGGTCAGATTCCACCTTGTCATGGTCACCAGTCTCATCGGTGCCGTGGTGACCGATACTCTTAGGACAGTGATAACAGGGACAGACAATGTCCATCAGTCATCCACTCAAAGGCCTGTCCTCTACCACAGCCTGGGCGGCGCAGAATGCATACACACAGGCAGCTTATGGCTGACATTTTTCCTAATTATTGCGAGAAAGAGCAGCACTGATTCAGAAAGGAAAGACGAACGGGCCTGTCAGTCACACCTGAGGGCACGTTCACTGACATGAAGTGAGCCTGTGCAGGGGAATCACAATAATCACTGACATGAAGTGAGCCTGTGCAGGGGAATCACAATAATCACGGACATGAAGTGAGCCTGTGCAGGGGAATCACAATAATCACGGACATGAAGTGAGCCTGTGCAGGGGAATCACAATAATCACTGACATGAAGTGAGCCTGTGCAGGGGAATCACAATAATCACGGACATGAAGTGAGCCTGTGCAGGGGAATCACAATAATCACTGACATGAAGTGAGCATGTGCAGGGGAATCACAATAATCACTGACATGAAGTGAGCCTGTGCAGGGGAATCACAATAATCACTGACATGAAGTGAGCATGTGCAGGGGAATCACAATAATCACTGACATGAAGTGAGCATGTGCAGGGGAATCACAATAAACACTGACATGAAGTGAGCATTCTCACTGTGTCATCTGCTTCTGGAAGGCAGTGGAACTGAGGATGTAACCATGGTGTGTTCATTAATTGTGTGACCGGGACGAAAAAAAAGGTCCCTAGTTATGAGATTATACGGTACTGATTTAGGACCCAGTTTTGTCAGGTGTCAGAAAAATTTCTGTCACTGTTTATTTCTTCCTGTCTGGAGTCCAACACTGAAGTTATGATTTCACTCAATACTATAATGTACCAGCAAAGGAAAAAAGTGAAAGTGAAACTGCAAACTGAATGAATGTAGTTTTCAAAGTAAAACCATGTTTATTTCTTGTTATAAACAGTTCCATACCTATAATAACTTTCCCCATCTGCTCCTTGTTTTCAACCCAACCGTAATCAGGCATAGACATCATAAAACTGCGTGCAGTTTATAACATTAGTCTGGTGAAGCATGCATACACAGCACTCCTGGTAGCTTGAGATCAAGATCGAGCACTTTTGAATATTGTGAAAATTCACCGGCTCAGCTTTCAAGATGTCATAACTGATCAGCGAGGGGCACATGGCAACAGGAGAAGACACTACTACATGTTTACTCCTCAGATCAGAGAGGAGAGTCTAGTAAGCATGGGAGGACCGGAGGGGAGAGGGGAGTCAGGAGGAGGAGATTTCTGGGGTGGAGGAATCAGAGGTGAAACAGGCTCCTTTCAGTCAGTAGAGTGGAGTGCGGAGAGAGGTAAGGTGAGACACCTTCCAAACTGTGCTTTCTGGGCAGGGGCCCAGCGGCAGCTCCACCTCCAGCCCCCGGGGCAGCAGGATTGATATGTCCAGAAAAAGGCCTGTTTGTGTGGCTCTGCAGGTTCTGCCTCTCCAGTAACCCACCACCGCTCCCACTGGGATGGGAGACCAGACCTCGCTAACCAACATTTACAGACTCCCGCTGAGAAGGAACCAGGCTGTATTTCCAAGGTGAAATATTGTCTGGTATGTTTGTTTGTTTTCTGAGAGTGTTTGAGGCTGTTTGAGGTAAGTATTTCTCTGATGTTGCGTTCCTGTTGGAAAGGTGTTTTGCCAAAAGGTTTCAATACACAATGGATAGGTCACCTATGTGAACATGAACATATTTATACACAAAAAAGCTGATGGAGTTGATTACCAGTCCAATATCATCTTAGATAATCTATTTAGCCATAATCACTTATGAGGCGATTGTCACGTCGCCTCCTGGTGGCGGTTCGTCCTCCGGGCGCGTGCCTCCCCGGCGTTCGACGTCGCCGGCCTTCTAGCGCCGTCGTGTATGTTTGTCCTGTTTCCCATGTCCTGTGAAGGCACCCTTCCCTGATTCCCCACAGCTGTCCCCAATCAGCTGGGTACTTAAAACCCTGTGTGTCTCGTCTCTTTGTGCGTTATTGTCATTGTTACGTGTCGTTCACAGAGCTAGCGCCCAGTACTGCGCTGCTTAGAAACTTAGGTTCGCTATTCCATGTTCGTGCCTGCGTGCACTGGGACATTATTGTCTATGCCTGTTTAGGCTTTTTTTGAGAGTTTTCGTGGTAATAAATACCGAACCGTTGAACTCACCTGCGCCTTGATCTCACTCTGTTTTCACACGGATCGTCACAGAATAACACACCTCTTAATATGGATCAAGCAGGGAATCCCACACCACCAACAGTCGACCAGCGGTTACGGGAACACGAAGCCATGTTGGGTCAGCTCCGGGACGCGATGACCGAACTCCTCCACCGTCTGCCGTCCGTCCCGCCATCACCACCACCAGGACCACCATCACTACCCTCAGTCACATCATCCACCACCGGCGGATTCCCTCTACATCTACCCCGGGAATACGATGGCCGTGCGGCGCAGTGTCAGGGCTTTCTCCTGCAGTTGGAGTTAGCGT
>JACXGK010009091.1:0-20052 GCA_016801125.1 Novumbra hubbsi
CTTTTATTCAAGTTAAAACCATGAATACTTGTGAATCTATAATGAATCAGAGTGAAACTGCAAAGCAAGGAAAATGTGCCAATTACCAACTGAGTAGCTTATACTGCCTAAAAGGTCTAACATTTCTATCTAATAAACAAAGCTAAATTACAACATAAAGGTAAACATAACCAATATGCTTCTTTCTGACATAGCACATCACTTGCTACAATAACGAAATGTAGATGGTATGCTAACCATGCTTACTACTAGCTAGCATAATCAAAGGTTGCAAAGATATATTATTTAGAGAAACATCATAACAACAATATACTTCGATATGGCATATATAGAACACATGAATAATAAAGGTAACTTACAGTCATTGCTTTCCTAAGCGTAACAAATGAGGATTGAAGAAGATTATCTCAATAGCTCCGATCAGTTAGCTATACTAGAAAAGAACGAACTAACTAAAAACCAGTTTCCATGGTAACGCGGAAGTCTGTATACCGAGAGCGAAACAATGACAATCGTCTGACTGTATATAGTGACTCCGCTTACGCGGTTGGTGTTGTATGTAGTTGGGCAGGTGTGTGGGCAGCAAGAGGATACCTGACTGCAGCAGGGTCCCCTGTTAAACATTTTCCTTGATTAGGAATGTGCTTGATGCCATGAAATTACCTTCTGCACTTGCAGTAGTCTAATGTGCAGCACATACTGGAGGTAGAGATGTTATATCACAAGGTAATCATGTAGCCAACTGTGCTGCTAAACAGACAGCTGAAAATTTGACCCAAGTTGAGTCTCACCAACTCCCTTTAGTGGATTCTAGTGATTGCTCTCCGGAAGACATACTGACTATGCAAAGAGTAGCAGTCTCTGAACACCTGTTCTGGGTGTCCAGGGGATGCATGCAAGACCCTGACTCTGGCCTGTGGCGCCAAGTGGTTGCCCCTACGGACTTAATCACCTCATTGTGTAGAGCGGCACACGGTGTGTGCCACTCTCCAAGGGGGAGATGGTAAAGAAATTGACAGCTGATTGGTTTGCCAACATTTAATTTATCAATGGCAAACATGCCAAGAGCATAACATCAAAAAGGGTATTCGAACAGTCCCTGGGACCATGCCACCTCCCATGGGCCCATTTCCCCATTTGGTTATTGATTACATTGATATGATAGAACGGCGCCCGAACAAACGATACTGTTTGGTCGTAATTGATAGATTTTCAGTGGAGTGGAAGCGTTTCCCACTGCCAACTGTGACGCCAGATCCGTTGTGAAACATCTGGCTAATGAAATGTTTCCGCGTTTTGGCATTTGCACCATTTCATCAGACAATGGCACTCAGATCACAGCAGAATTGATCAAAGAGATGTGCAAAAGTTAGCCAAAGTATGCAATGAGACAGGAATGAATTGGGTTGAATGCTTACCATTAGCCCTAATGAACATGAGAGCCTCTGTAAACAGAGGCACGGGCCTTACGCCCCATGAAATTGTGACAGGGAGACCAATGACGGTACCCTCAATGAGACCTCCAGGAGGGTCTGGACTAGAAGAGTTTGATCAGGGTTTGGGTAAGTATTTGAAAGGACTAACCTCTGCTTTGAGACTTGTGTATTCACAGGTACGACAATCTCAGGGTCCACCACCAGAGGACCAGGATATCATCGAACAACCAGGTGATCAGGTACCGGTAAAGGTCTACAAGCGCAAATGGAGGCCCTACCAGATAATACTAGGTATTATTGAGTACACCAACAGCAATCAAAGTGGAGGGCCGACAAGGTTGGATCCACCTGAACCATTACAACAGGGTACTGAACCCGAAGGAAGCGATGGCAAGTGGAGAGAAAGAACCGGAATACAACAGAGAAGTGTGAGATGCAAAGGGCTCTTGTCATTGACAATAGGACTGATAATACTGACAGCATTGACTATTGTAGGTTTGATACCTCTCTATAATAAAGATAAAATGTATACTGTGACTGACTTGATAGTGGATAAGCATGTGCGTTATAAAAGAGAGGCAGAGTGGAAGGCTTTTGGTTTTGATGCCGCTGCAGTAGAAATTGCAGACCCGTGGGCTGGTTGAAATATGTGGTTTTAACAATTGAATCATTCAGTAAGAGTGGGAAGCCGCGATGAATGCCCTTGTGTAGTCAGAATTCGTTCTCCTAGCACATGGCCTACAATAGTGGAGACAATACCAGAACCATTTACTTTTGTGTGTTACTCTGCAGCGTTGTCATGGCTATACTATAAGCCAGGGGTCTCAAACCGGTTCCACGGAGGGCCGAGTGTCTGCAGGTTTTCACTCTCACCTTGTACTTGATTGATTAATTATGTCACTGATTAGTTAGCTCTACCCTCATCTGGTTATTTAGGTCTGAACCTGGAACCAATTTACAGGTCAAAACTAAAACCTGCAGACACTCGGCCCTCCGTGGAACCGGTTTGAGACCCCTGCTATAAGCAATACCTCTCTAAGAAATTGAGGGCGCACAATGTACTTGTTTTATTTCGACCACCATTACAATGTAGTTGGTTAACTAATTTGACATAAGTAAGCTTATCCGACTTACCAGAGACCAGCAGAACAGAATCAGATGCAATCAACGTATAAGCATCCTATTGTTTCTGTTCAAACAGAACACGATGTGTAAACCGAGTGTTTTTGGGAATAGCTGAGAGCACCAAGTATGTGATGCATTTAGATGTATAGATAGGTGGTACTAGCGGTAGCATGCATACTGTCACGTTTGATATCTCAAACAGGAAAAGCAAGACCTTGAAATGTATTAATCAGCCATTGATTGCAAATCTGACATTGGGTAACTTTAAAGTTAATTGGGTGGTTTGCGGAGAGAAAGCATATAGTTTCCTCCCTAATGGGTGGACTGGATGCTGTTATATGGCAATATTGAAACTGCCGTATAATTTTTTGACAGTAAAGCAGATGCAGAATGACATTTTATCTGATCATATGCAAGTTAAACATACACATAGCATTAGGAACAGCAGAGAAATGGCCCAATTTAGTAACATTGAATCATATCATTGGAGGATCTCATTAGGGGAAAAATAGGGTCTCCGATAATTTCCGTACTATGGTGTAACCTATTTGGCTGATCTCATTGATAACATTACTTATACACTGCAAGGAGATGCCTGTTATACACTGATACCTGATTCCACTGATAATATGACCAATATCATCACAGCACTGGAGCACATAAGGGATACCTTTGGTCCATCTAAAGATGCAGGTGGTCTGCAACTAATTGGTTACAGGACAAATTGGGACCATGGGGAATGACATTGGTTCAAGTTCGTACCTATAGTTGTAGTGTTTGGACTTTTGTTTTGATGTTGTACCATCATGCTAACTTGTGCAAAAGCCATGTTGTTGAAATGGGTTGGTGTTATGATGCCAGATGAACAAGGAGTAACCATGCCTCTACTATCGACCGATTGCCCTTATCAAGATGACCTTGTGGATGTTGATGATTACAAATTAGATGACTATGTGAGTGACGATGACAAGAGGCCTGTCAAGGCGTGAATCTTGAAGAAAGCCACGGAATGTTGTGTTTTTGAAGGAATCCTAACATTTCTCCAGAGGGGGGTGGTATTCCAAATCCAATTCTATTTGTTTTTGATTACTAGTTTGGTTTCTTTACAGAAGTGTTCTGGTGATACTGACATCCACTGGATGGAGCTGGTCCAGGATCAGCGGATGCCGGATTTGGAGCTTCTTTCATCAGCTGTCATGGACTTTCAGCCTGGCTCCAATAAAATTACCTTATATGTGTGGTTGTGTTTGGTGTTCTGACAGACTGAAGTGATGCGATATTAGAATTTAAACCCTGACTTCTTGTGTGTTATGTAATCGCACATCAGTATTATTAGCATGTTTTTCTTTTGTTCGGTATAACATGCTTTGAGTATTGACTTAGTGTGCAAGTTTAGTTTAGTTGATATTTGTAATCCTTTCTGTCATTAGGTTTTTCCCATGACTGGGTGTTCCATGAGGTGACGTAGAGAATTAGTGCCCCTCTGTCTTTTTCAATTTTTTTATAGCTACATCAAGGAGTGGTTATTTTGTCGTAGGGTGAGGTAGGATGTTAGGTAGGTTTGTTTCCTGTTCTGCATCATGTGATGAGACTGATAAGTCTTATAAAGGGGGAATAAAGAGGATCATTTGTATTATGCCTATCTATATGCCCTATTGATTATTGCATATACATAGTTATTTGCATACTTTTAGCATACTTATATATATTTTTGTAAACATATAGATTAAACCATATATTTTTGTATATCAATTACATGTACTGACGTCACATTTCTTGGGGATAGATTACACGCCCTTACATTCTCCATTTTGTATTGAGTACGTGGCTTTAAGTACGTAAGTTAACACAAATATGACCCCTAAGTCCCTGCCAATCTTCCGACTAAAAACGTACCTACCGTGTTTTACATAGTAAACCCATGTGTGGACTTCAGCCACCCTTTTCTCACCCTTAACACATACGACCCCTAACAAGTATATAAATGTGTCATATTCCATGTAATCCTAATAACCCACTGTGTATGGGTACTTTGGCACATAGATTTGTCGTAACTGTCATGTCCTGGCTAGGGGCCCCTGGCCATATCTGTGCCTCGGGGCTCGCAGTCAGGGCATGGCATATGGAGGTGCCTCTAGGCATCTCTATGCAACTGTTGTGGCGTGGGGGTGCCTCTAGGCACCTCTGTGCCACTGTTGTGGGCTCCTCAGTCAGAGACAGCTGTTTCCAGTAGCCTCTGATTGAGGAGCCTACTTAAGTTAGGTTTTAGCCACACTCGGTGTGGTTAATTGTTTGTGCACTTTACAACGTTCGCAGTCCTGTCTTGTTTGGGTTATTGTTCTGTGGATACTCTACATGTTGGTCTGTAAGTTTATTAACGGTTTGTTTTATGTTTGTTAGTTATCTGTTTTGCTGCTTGTTTCAGCACCTTTAATTTCGTGTCTAGTTCGTGTTTTGTATTGTGTGTAAATAAATTCACGTTTTCTTTAAAATGTCCGCATTTGGTTCTGTCCCACACCGAGGCCGTGATAGTAACACTCTTATCTGAATGAACGTTCCCTGCCATCGTTATCAGACTTATCAGCCCATGAGAATTTCTAAACGCCTATATTCCGCAATTTAAAACCTGTTCCCCACTGAATTGTGCCCTCACCTCCAGAGTTAAATATTGTCCTTCGGGAACCTGGACCAATCACTAACGCAAACGCAATGATTGCAATTTCATCAAATAGAACCCATTAGGAAGTAGTTACAGAAACAAAATTGTCATTAGATGACTCATGTCTGATGGATTGGGTACTGAGGCAGAATCACCCTGATCTACCAGCAGGAATTCAACATATTTTTACCCAAACTTTTCTTGCCCTTTCTCGCCTTCTGTCCTTTGAATTTCATTCTATTTCTCTGCAAATTCTCTCAAAATTGTTTACCCCAAACAAAGACAAAATCCCTTCTCCCACAAGTACAATACTGTCAACACCTCCGGCATTCCCCTTCTTGTCTAAATACAAAACATTTCCATGAACTAAGTACAAGAAATATGCAATGTACAATCCATGAATGCATCATTTCAGTAAATGTATCAATACATTCACCAACAAAAACAAACACACTTTGAAGGCGCGCTCCATCCATTGACATCCGTGTGACAGAATTTGCACCAACCACCATTACCACTTAATCAATGTTAATGCTGTATATAGACTCAAATCTCAAAACATATGTGTATATTTGTGAATATTGTGGAAACGTTTTTTTCCATAATTCAAATAAAAAAGTGAAACTTTTACATATTCTAGATGAGTGGTCAACATACTTTTGAAGCCCAAGATCACTTTTGTTCAAAATGCCAGCTGAGATCTACCATTGCATAAAACACTAGAAATATATTTATATCTTTACATTTATTTTCATTTTTAAACCATCACCATAATTCTGTTTGTCTGCATGAACATTGTCAGTCCATGTGCTAGAGGGTAAAGTGGAGGGCAATAGTAATTGCATTATCTACAGACATGCTGGCTCTGTAGACAAACTGCAGGGTCGGTGATGACTTTGAGGTAAGACAGCATAAGGCGCTCAAATGACTTCATGACCACAGAGGACAAGGCGACAGGTATGCAGTCATTAAGTCCTGTGATCCTTGGTTTCTTCGGGAAGGGGATGACGGTGGAGGTCTTGAAGCAGGCTGGCACGTGGCATGTCTCCAATGAGGTGTTAAAGATGTCTGTGAACACCAGAGACAGCTGATCATCACAATGCTTCAAAGTGGATGGAGAGACAGAGTCTGGCCCAGGTGCTTTGCAGGGGTACTGTCTCCTAAACAGTCTGTTAACGTCCCTCTCCAGGACAATGAGTTGTAGCTGTGGTAGGAGGGGAGGGGGCGCTGGGATGGGCAGTTTGGGACTGCCCCATACTCCTGCTGAGGTAGGGAGGTGGGCTGGAGCTTGTGGATGGTGGCACAGGGGATGGTGTCAGGACTGTCCCCATTGTCTTTCAAAACGACAGTCGAACTTGTTCAGGTTATTGGCCAGGCGAGAGTCGTTGATGGAATGGGTAGCTTTAGGCTTGTAGTTGGTGATCTGTCTAAGGCCCCTCCAGACAGAAGCAGAGTCGTTAGCTGAGCATTGTGGTTGTAATCTCTCAGAGTACAGGCGTTTAGCATTTCTCAGCTCCTTACTAAACCTGTACTTTGACTCTTTAAATCTGTCCTTATCCCCACTCTTGAACGCCTCTTGCATTTGGTGAACCAGGGTTTGTCATTGTTATAACTCACCCTGGTGCTTGATGGAATGCAGCAGTCTTCACAGAAGCTGTGAACTCATCCAGACTGTTTGAAGCAGTCCTGAAAACATCCCAGTCAGTACACTCCAAGCATGCCCAAAGATCCTCCACAGCCCCATTGCTCCACTGCCTTGATGTCCTTACCACAGGTTTGCAGAGCTTGAGTTTCTGTCTGTATGCAGGAATCAGATGGACCATGACGTGGTCAGAGTGACCCAGTGCAGCACATGGGACAGCATGATAGACATTACTGACTGTAGTCTAACAGTGATCCAGAATGTTCTCCTCTCTGGTCAGGCACTTAATTACTTGTCTGTATTTGGGGAGTTTGTGGCTGAGGTTTCCCTTGTTAAAGTCCCCGAGGACAATAACAATGGAGTCTGGGTTTGCTCGCTCCACACACAGTATCTGGTCAGCGAGCATGCGCTCTGCTTCCTGCAAGTTGGCGTGCAGTAGAATGTAAACACTGACCAGAATGAATGAAGCAAACTCACGGGGGGAGTAGAAAGGTCTAGAGTTCATGTAAAATTATTCCAGATCAGGAGAACAGTGCCTTTGAATCACTGTCACATCAGAACACAAGACAATGTTAATGTAAAAACAGATACCACCTCCCTTCATTTTCCCGTAGAGTTCCGTGTCGCGATCCGCTCTGAAAAGTACAGCCTGTCAGATGTAGCGCATAGTCTGGAATAAAGTCAGACAGCCACATTTCCAAAAAACTGAAGATGAGTAAAAGTCTCTGTCCTTTCCTGCCAGTAACTGAAGTTCATCCTGTTTGTTGCACAGCGATCACACATTGTGGAGAGTATTATTCCAGGTAACGGTGTGCAATGTTGCCGGGTCGTACGAGCGCACTGCCATGTTTCCCTATTCTGCAGCTTTTTAACACGTAAACAAAGGTAAGGGCACTTTTGACTAAAATGTCCAATAATTCCACTGATGTTAGCAAGAACGTAGGAAATAAATCCACTAGAGTTGTTCCTCTGATGTTTATGAGCTCATCTCAGCTGAAAGAGCTCCGTGTACCGCAACAGAAAAAAACTCTTTTGTAAAAGCATTAATTATGCAAGAATGGGCTGCTATCAGTCAGGATGTGGCCCAGAAGTTAATTGACAGCATGCCAGGGCGAATTGCAAAGGTCTTGAAAAAGAAGAGTCAGTGCTGCAAATATTGACTCTTTGCATGCACTTAATGTAATTGTCAATAACAGCCTTTGAAACCTATGAAATGCCTGCAATTATACATCAGTATACCATAGTAACATCTGACAAAATTATCTAAAAATAATAAATTTTTACAGCTACGGCTGTAGACCTGATGTCACGTTGCCATCTAGCGACGAGCCCTCCTCTGGTTGCGTAGCGGCCCAGCGTTCGATGTCCCCGGCCTTTTAGACACCATCGTGTGTGTTTTGTCCTGTTTTCCCCATGTCCTGTGAATGCATCCCCCCCTAATCCTTATATAACCCTGTGTGTGTCTAGTCTCTGTGCCCGTGATTGTTACATGTTATATGTGTTATATATAACCCAGTTTAAATCCGTGTTCAACCACCCTGCATCAGGAAAGAGTGTGGGGGATTAACTCTGTGAGCTACATCAGGGGAAACGTACAGCGACGGACTACGCTCTAGAGTTCCGCACTATCACCGCGGGTAGTATAGAATTCAAATCTACTTCCCCCGAGTCCGAATCAGAGAATGTCCACACGGACGAAGTCTTTCCAAAGTAAACACTTTTATTACAGATAATTATCTGGAGATCAGTCTCCGCCGTACAGCAGAAACAGATCTGACTCTATTTCACCTGGACACAGCTTATGTACAGCCCCTCCCACCCCTCAGTCATTGGATAGAATTTGTTGAGTGTGCTTCCTGGGTGGGCGTGTCCCTTTCTTGCAGACCCCATCTCTGACCGTGGGGCCATCTGGTGACCTCGGAGGCAGACGAAGAAGACAGTTGAAGGGGGGGGGGGCTGGTGCCAGGAGATCTGCCCGGAGATATCACCTAAATTGTGTTTACTCTTGCTCTCCTGTGTTCCCTGTCCGTATCAGGGTCAGCGTGATAAGCCAACAGACAATAAACCGGGTCCCCCTATTCCCCCTTGATCTCTTGACTTAGGGTGGAATGTACTCTTGACTCCTGAAATGTACTAATTAACATTTTATCACCCCACAGGCTTGCTCTCTCTGAGTTTCCCCCACAGGCCCGGTTTGTTTATAATAGCACACACTCTTTACTAAAATATTCCACAGTAGTGGCTGGAACAAACCGGCGTTGCTAACTGTATACCGATGAGGCCTCACACCTGCTCTACAAGCCAAACTCGCCTGCCGAGGGGACATTGCTGACCTCTATCAGTACATCAACATGTCCATGTCTGTTGATCGTCTCTTGGCCGAACAGCGAGGACAGAAGGATTACAGTCCACGAGCGGTTACTTTGCCTGTATTCCATGGTACCCCTCCATCAGACCCGGAACCCATGCAAATGGGTTATGCACCACTCACACAGGCGGGAAAAGACAGCAGAGTGCAGGAACAACTATGCCTCTATTGCGGAGAGAAGACTCACCTCCTTAGCCAATGCCCTCGCAGACCTCCCTGTCAAAAGCCATGGAACCAACCCAGCGCCCAGGTAGGCATCTCCCGCCTGTTCAACATTACACAGAGGCAATTCTATGTTCCTGTGCAACTCACCATGGGCAAGTTATCACTCAAAGCGGAGGGCTTGATAGATTCCGTAGACGCCGAAAATGTTATCAATGAGCAAATGGCAAAAAGATTGGGAGTCAACGTATGCCCTCTCTCTCCCCTTCGACGGGCAAACGCTCTGAAAATGATTTATTTCTCAGCAAACCACGGAAATAACCCTTAAGGTCGGCACCATACACTCTGAAACCATACAACTACACATACTGTCATCCCCTCGTGAGCCTCTGGTCCTTGGGTTCCTGTGGTTACACCTGCACGGCCCTGTGATCTTGTGGAGAAAAGGCGAGCTCCTGGCCTGGAGCACCATGTGTCAAAAGAGCTGCCCCAGTCTCCCGTGTAAGACTACCACAATTGAGGAGTTCATGCCCGGGATTACTAATCCCATTCCCTCTGAGTACCAGGACTTGAAGGACGCGTTCAGTAAACAGAGGGCTACTCTGCTCCCCCTGCACCGACAATGGGATTGCGCAATATACTTGGTTCCCGGGGCTACCCTTCCTAACGGGCGCATATACCCTCTTTCCATTCCGGAAGCCAAGGCCATGAATGTCTATATGAACGGAAGTCTCCAACAGGGCTTTATCCATCCATCTACATCTCCTGCGGCCTCCAGTTTCTTCTTTGTGGGGAAAAAGGATGGCGGGTCCCTGCATCGACTATCAAGCCCTGAACGAAGTGACCATGAAAAATCGATACCCTCTTCCGTTAATTCCGGCTACTTTGGAGCACATAGGGACAGGCAAGATCTATTCTAAATGCGATCTACGTAGCGCTTACAATCTGGTGCGCATACGCAAAGGGAATGAATGAAAAAGGACTAACCAATGCAAGTAAATCGTGGGAGCCAAAACGTTGGCGGGAAAACGAGGAGTTGCGCTTTGTAGGCTTGTGTTTGAACTGGCAACCAGGGAGTGAGTAACGGGAACTTGATGCCAGATGAGGAACAGGTGTGCGTAGTTGGGCGTGTGCTTGGTGACTGTGGTGCTTGTGACAGTAGTAAGAGATGCAGCCACTGGCCACTAGAGGGGGGTGGTAGGACCAGAACTGAGTTGGTCAGGGCGGAACCGTGATATCATGTCACATCGGTCAGCTTTCTAGAGCTGAACATAAAAGCTGACACCCTGTCCAGGCAGTTCCACCTACCCCCTAGTAAGCCCATTCCTGTACCCATTGTACCACGAGTGTGTTGTCGGTCCTGTGCAATGGGAACTGGACTCTGTGATTCAGGACGCCATGCACAACGAGCCAGCTCCGCTGGATAAACCTGCAGGGAAAACCTACATTCCTGCCTCCGTGCGGCCCCAACTACTGCTTTGGTGCCACACATCACTTGGGTCTGGGCATCCAGGAATTACACGGACCATTGCACTACTGTCCCGTTGGTACTCTGGGTCCTCCTTGTATGCAGATGTCTGTGACTACATGCGTTCCTGCCCCATCTGCGCTCAAACCAAAAGCCCCAGGCACCTTCCGGCGGGTAAGCTCATGCCACTCCCCATTCCGCACAGGCCATGGTCTCACATCGCAATGGATTTCATGACTGACCTTCCCAATTCTAAGGGGTACACAACCATCCTCGTGATCATAGACCATTTTTCTAAGATGTGTTGTCTGGTTCGGCTTAATCATCTGCCTACTGCCATGGAGTTGGCGCATGGTGTTTTCCAGCAGGTTTTCTGACTGTAGGAGCTGTAAGCACCTGTTGCTTTATTTTCTGCCACATCTTTTGGCCACGCCTTCCTTGACAGGTGTAAATGGCAGTAGGATTAATGAACATGGTGCTTGGTGATGGCGGTAATATACCGTTTTTGACGTGCCTTTATGTTGGTGGAATTAATGCACTCTTTATGTTTTTGGAATTATGCATATTCGTTTTCTTTGAATTATTACCCCTGGTGTGATGTGCTTTGAAGGAAACGGACCAAGGCGCAGGAGTGGCACGACCACTGTACAAAGTACAGAACCAGAAAATAGAGCCGTACAGGCTGAGGGGAGACTCTGCTCCAGTATACGTAACAACCAACAATCACGGACACAGAGACTAGACACACAGGGGCTTATATACCTAGTTAACAGGTGGCACCTGTTAGGAATCAGGGAGGGATTGCGTTCACAGGACATGGGGAAAACAGGACAAAACACACACGATGGCAACGTCAAACATCGGATCGTCATGCGATTAGATGAGGGCCCGTCTTGTGACGGCAACGTGACAGTACCCCCCCCCCCCCCCCGACGCGCAGGCTGCCGGCCCCGGGGACGACCCAGAGGCATCCACAGCAGGGCGGTCCGGACGGCGACGATGGAAGTCCCGCATGAGCGAAGGGTCCAGAACGTCCGCCCGGGGCACCCAGCTCCACTCCTCCGGGCCGTAACCCTCCCACTCCACGACATACTGAAGACCCCCCCCCGACGCCACAATTCCAGAAGGGACCGGACCGCATACGAAGGAGTCCCGTCAACATCCAACGGCGGAGGGGGAGTCCCTTGCACAACATGCTCCTGGAGGGGACCAGTCACCATCGGCCTAAGGAGAGACACATGAAATGTCGGATTGATGCGATACGAAGCAGGTAACAGCAATCTATACGAAACCTCATTGACTCTCCTCAGGACTTTAAACGGCCCCACAAACCGCGGGCTCAGCTTCCGGCAGGGCAACCGGAGCGGCAGGTTCCGCGTGGACAACCAGATGCGATCACCCGGGGCATAGTCAGGTGCCGAGGTGCACGTGGGCTGAACGGCAGACGGAGGCCGCCCTCCGTAACCCATCCTCCACCACGGGCACCTCAGAAGGCTCTGCATGCCATGGGCCCAGAGACAGCTGGTACCCCAGCACGCATTGAAAAGGTGTGAGCAGGGTGGAGGAGCTCCGGAGGGAGTTCTGGGCGTACTCGGTCCACGGCAGGAAGTCGGCCCACCGTGCTGGTTGCTCCATGCAATACGCGTGCAAGAACCTGCCGACCTCCTGGTTAACCCTCTCAACTTGGCCGTTGGATTCTGGATGGAATCCGGAGGTCAGGCTGACCATGAACCCCAACTTCCCCATAAACGCCTTCCAAACCCTGGAAGTAAACTGGGGGCCTCGGTCAGACACTATATCCTCCGGGACGCCATAGTGCCGGAAGACGTGAGTGAATAGGGCTTCCGCGGTCTGCAGGGCCGTCGGGATACCGGGCAAGGGGAGCAAGCGGCAGGCCTTCGAAAACCTATCCACAACGACCAGGACTGTGGTGAAACCCTGTGAAGGCCCTGTGAAGAAATCAACACAAAAATGAGACCATGGACGCCGTGGAATAGGTAATGGAAGTAGTTTACCTGAGGGTGTGCCTGGGAGTCTTACTCTGGGCACAAACCGAACAAGATGAGACGTAAATCCTGACGTCTCGAGCCAACTGTGCCTCGAGAGGTGTCTCAGCAGAGATCTTTTTGAGAAACCAGACATGGATTTTGGGTCCGGATTTCCTTACACAACCCATCACGGAATGGCCTGACATGCCAGATCAAGCAGTAGCTACCGACAATTCAGAGGTCAAGAGAAACACGGCAGTTAATGTTGTTATTAGGAAGGACACAAAAAACGCTGCCAGCCAACTTCTAATGTATTTTTCAGATTGGAACCGACTCACAGTTGCAGTAGCTTGGTTTCTCTGACTCAGGGATACACTGCTAAAGTTGGCAATAAAAAGAAAGAAGATGGGTACCTCTGCTGCTGGTGGCAGTGGTGATATGAAGGCAATGTCAACTGTTGACAAGGAAATGTGTAAGTTTAGAGGAGACGTGGGTAGTCAATCATTGACTTTGGATAATGTGATACGAGCAGAAGCTGCTATAATTTCTTTCACTCAGCAGGCAACGTCGCTGGGGAGATAAATACACTGAGAAACAAAAAAGGTGTATTAAAAAAGCACAGCGCTATCTACAGATTGGATCGAGTTTTAGAAGGACTACATAAGACAGCCATGCCTACTGAAAGTAAACATATGGTTATTCTGTTTAAGGGTCAGCATATCTCCAACCTCATTTTACACCACATACATAAAATGTTGGGACATGTTGGGCAGAACCACATGCTTTCAACCCTGCGCAGGAAATACTGGATTATTATGCAAATTCTGCCTGCCGGAAGGTTATTAATGTGATTGAGTAATTTGTCGCTGTCATCAAGGGAAGGTCGGTAAGCAGAAGATGGCTGATCTACCGAAGGAAAGGATTGTTCCAGACCTACCTCCATTTACTCATGTAGGCGTGGACTATTTTGGGCCTATTGAGGTCAAAAGAGGTCGGAGTCTGGTAAAGAGGTATGGTGTGAGTTTTATCGGCTTGGCAAGTAGGGCAGTGCACCTTGAAGTTGCCTACTCGTTAGATTAACTCATGTATCAATGCAATACGCCGGTTTATCTGTCGCAGAGGACAAGTGTGTCATGTAAGGTCTGACAATGGAACCAACTTTATTGGAGCAGAGAGGGAACTTAGGGATGCTTTGGCTGCTGTAGATTACAATAAAATTCCAAGTGCATTACTACAAGGTGGAATTGAATGGAGCTTCAGTTCCCCTGCGGCTTCTCACCATGGTGGAGTGTGGGAATGTTTAATCAGACAGATCAGGAAGGTGTTGTGTTCCATTCTCTGTCAACAGACTCCAGATGAGGAGAGTTTTCACACTATGTCGTGCGAGGTAGAAGCTATTCTTAATGACAGACCTCTTACAGAATCCTCTGATGACATAAATGATTTGGAGCCGCTCATGCCTAATCATATACTATTGCTTAAGGGTAAGCCTTTACTTGCTCCTGGACTGTTTCAGGTCACTGATCTGTATATCAAAAGAAGATGGAGAGAGGTTCAATACATGGCTGACCTTTTTTGGAACAGTTGTTTAAAGGAATATCTGCCATCACTACAAGAGCGGTAGAAGTGGATAAGAACCAGAATAATTTTTGTGGAAGGAGATCTTGTTATAATGGTAGATCCTAATGTGCCTCGGGGCTATTGGCCAATGGGAAGGGTCATACGGACCCACCAGGACAAGCATGGTTTGGTACAGTCTGATAGACTGAAAACCAAGACTGGAGCTGGAGAGGCCAGTAACTAAAGTATGTTTTCTCAAGGCATTTGAATAAAAATCAGAGCTGCGGATATTGTCCCTAAAATAAATAACTCGTAGCAGTTTTCTCATGGAAATCCCCTCCCGCCTTTTTTGTATATTTTCTATTTCCATTACACTTCTTGTTTAGCCCTGGAACACTTGAAGATTTTAGGTGTTTTCTTTTTCTTTGTTGTTCAGACTGTGGTTGTAAGTGGACATTATGACGAGCTTTGTCTCCTATGTTTTGATATGGAATTGTTTTGCCCCGGTAAAAGATTTGGGGCTGGTATGTAGTAGCCGATAACCTGTAAGCGCCTGTCGCTTTATTTTCTACCACGTCTTTTGGCCACGCCTTCCTTGGCAGGTCTAAATAGCAGTTGGATTAATGAACATGGTGCTTAGTGGTGGTAGTAACATATAGTTTTTGAACGCGCCTTTATGTTGGTGGAAATTGGAACCATTTATGTTGATGGAAATATTTATTTGGACGGTTTCATTTTGTTCTCGTTGTTTTGTTTCCTATGGGGTGTTCCCTATAAATTCTGTTCATTTCTATTTGGTCATTGTGAGGGATTGTCCTTTCGTTTGATCTTTTCTAAACCAGTCTTTTTGTGTACCAGTTCCCTGCCTGCCCTTGACTACGACACTTGCCTAGCCCTCACCTTCCTTATACGCCTTCCAAATGAATCCTTACAGTAAAAGTCTTGTTTTTGTCATGGTTAAGGTGTGAGGCGGAACCAGGCACAGACATTTTGTGAAAATAAAGAGTGAATTTAATCCAATAAGACAAAACAAACACGAACTGTAAACGCAAAATGAAAGGTGCTGAATGAAACAGCGAAACGGATATCTAACTAAACATGAAACAACCGGTGAAACTTACAAATAAAACGTGTAGCGTTTTATGGAATTGAGATAAAACAAGACAGGACAAGTGAAAGTTGTCATTCTAAGACACAAACAACAAACCACACCGAGTGTGGGACTAACTCAGCCTAAGTTGGCTCCCCAATCAGAGGCAACTGAACACAGCTGCTCTGACTGGGGAGCCCACAGCGGCATAGAGACGGCTAGAGGCCTCTATGTGTCATGTCCTGACTGGGGGTGAGCCCCAAGGCACAGAGAAGGCTTGGGGCCCCAGCCAGGACATGACAGTTTTGGAAATAATCAAGAAATAATGAAGATACTGTCAAATCAATCAAGTTTATTTATATAGCACAATTCATACATAAAAGCAATTTAATGCGCTTTACAGAAGATAGTAAGGACATTAAAAGAAATACACAATTTTAACAGTTTGATTAAAACAGACATGGAACAATTTAACTTGTACAGATTAAAATAAAAAATAAATAGATAGGAAAACGATGAAGGATTTTAAAAAAGTAATTAAAATGTAAAAAGGCTGTTGTAGGGATTCCATGTTGCTTTTAAAGTATCTATTAAAGCTATAGGGTGCATTGTGAGGTCAAGCCCTCAGTCATAGGCACGTGAAAACAGAAGTGTTTTTAAACCAGACTTAAAAATGCATAGGTTTTGGGGATGTCTAAGATCTTCTGGTAGCTTGTTCCAGTTGTGTTGCCCCATAGCTACTAAATGCCATTTTGCCATGTTTAGTTTGGACTCAGGGCTTTACTAGCTGGCCTGAACTCATAGATCTTAGAGGCCTGCTTGGCATATCCGTCTTCAACCATTCAGGGATTTATAGACTAAAAGCGTCACCTTAAAATCTATTGATTTAAGAATCTGAGATTTGTGTTCTGTTCTCTTGGTCCCAGTTAGCATTCTGGCTGCAGCAATTTGAATAAGCTGCAGCTTTTTTATGGTCTTTTTTGGGAAGTCCAGTTAAGAGCCCATTACAGAAGTCAACTCTACTAGAGATAAAAGCGTGGATAAGCTTTTCTGGGTCTTTGCAGGATAGCATGCCCTTGATTCTAGATATATTTTTAAGATGATGCTGTTTTGGTGATCACTTTGATTTGACTGGAGAACGTGAGGTCAGAGTATATTAGAACACCAAGGAAATGCATGAAAATGAAACAACCCGCTCCATTAGCTCCAATGCAATACACTATCAAAGCTGTCTTATGCAAATACATTATGACAAAAAACAAGACTATGTGAAGTGGAACATGTACATAAAAAATATCCATTCAATACAAACAATATTTTCATTGATGTCAAATACACTTAATTACTAGTGCCAATTGTTCTAGATGGTGCTGGACAGGTTTTACAAAGTTCAGTTGACCTGAATATACACTATGATAGATAAAATTACAATCAGCAAGCATGATGAATGTCTGGCTCATGGACTACTAGAGTTCATTTAAACAGTGCTTGCACACACAGACAAACAAACACTGCATCTTACAGATGACAACGCAAACAGTTCAGTAGAGCAACATGTATAAGGTTTCATTAAATATGTTTCTACTGATTTGATCTATTTGTATTTTTCTGATCTCCTAAATCAAATTCCCCATTGTCTGGTAATAGCTCTGCTTCTGGGATATAGAACTGCTGGGTCCATGTCTTTGGCTATTAGCATCTTTGTCCATTCTCGTCTTTGAAAAGGTGGAAGCCGATGAAGAAGAAATTAGTACTGATGATTTCCTTTTCTGTTCTGAGAGAGAGCGAGAGTGACACAGACACTTTCTTAGGTCTGACTGAATTCAAGTTTTAACATTATCATTATTTTTGTCCGTTTCTTTCAGATTCTGTACCAATATTGTATTGAATTGTCATCGTACACTTCGAAGGGGACAAAAAAGTATTTAGTCAGCCACCAATTGTGCAAGTTCTCCCACTGAAAAAGATAAGAGAGGCTTGTAATTTTCATCATATGTACACTTCACCTATGACAGACAAAATGACAAAAAGAAATCCAGAAAATCAGATTGTAGGATTTTTTATGAATTTAATTGCAAATTATGGTGGAAAATAAGTATTTGGTCAATCACAAAAGTTTCTCAATACTTTGTTGTATACCCTTTGTTGGCAATGACAGATGTCAAATGTTTTCTGTAAGTCTTCACAAGGTTGTCACACACTGTTTCTGGTATTTTGGCCTATTCCTCCATACAGATCTTCTCAAGAGCAAAAATGTTTTGGGGCTGTTGCTGGGCAACACAGACTTTCAACTCCTTCCAAAGATTTTCTATGGGGTTGAGATCTGGAGACTGGCTAGGCCACTCCAGGACCCTGAAATGCTTCTTATGAAGCCACTCCTTCGTTGCCCGGACGGTGTGTTTGGGATCATTGTCATGCTGAAAGACCCAGCCACGTTTCATCTTCAATGCCCTAGCTGAAGGAGGTTTTCACTCAAAAACTCACCATACATGGCCCCATTCATTCTGTCCTTTCCACGGTTCAGTTGTCCTGGTCCCTTTGCAGAAAAACAGCCCCAAAGCATGATGTTTCCACCGCCATGCTTCACAGTAGGTATGGTGTTCTTTGGATGTAACTCAGCATTCTTTGTCCTCCAAACACGACGGCTTGAGTTTTTACCAAAAAGTTCTATTTTGGTTTCATCTGACCATATGACATTCTCCCAATCTTCTTCTGGATCATCCATATGCTCTCTAGCGAACTTCAGGCAGGCCTGGACATGTACTGGCTTCAGCAGCGGGACACGTCTGGCACTGCAGGATTTGAGTCCCTGGCGGCGTAGTGTGTTTCTGATGGTAGGCTTTGTTACTTTGGTCCCAGCTCTCTGCAGGTCATTCACTAGGTCCCCCCGTGTGGTTCTGGGATTTTTGCTCTCCGTTCTTGTGATCATTTTGACCCCACGGGGTGAGATCTTGCGTGGAGCCCCAGATCGAGGGAGATTATCATTGGTCTTGTATGTCTTCCATTTCCTAATAATTGCTCCCACAGTTGATTTCACACCAAGCTGCTTACCTATTGCAGATTCAGTCTTCCCAGCCTGGTGCAGGTCTACAATTTTGTTTCTGGTGTCCTTTGACAGCTCTTTGGTCTTGGCCATGGTGGAGTTTGGAGTGTGACTGTTTGAGGTTGTGGACAGGTGTCTTTCGTACTGATAACAAGTTCAAACAGATGCCATTAATACAGGTAACTAGTGGAGGACAGAGGAGCCTCTTAAAGGAGAAGTTACAGGTCTGTGAGAGCCAGAAATCTTGCTTGTTTGTAGGTGACCAAAAACTTATGTTCCACCCTAATTTGCAAATAAATTAATAAAAAAATGTTTTTTTCTCATTTTGTCTGTCATAGTTGAAGTGTACCTGTGATGAAAATTACAGGCCTCTCTCATCTTTTTCAGTGGGAGAACTTGCACAATTGGTGGCTGACTAAATACTTTTTTGTCCCACTGTATATAATTATAACTACAGAAAACACACAACAACAACAACAACACACTCACCTACCAGTGTCTTGCTCGTGGCCATCGTTTGACAAAACAGAGGAAAAGGATGATATTAACTATCAAAGAGACCGCCAACAATGTCCAAACTGAGTTGTAACCTAGAAGAGACCACAGAGGTTTAAGATAAAGAAAGTTACTATAGTGTTTAATGTTTTTTTATGTTCATGTTATTTGACAGGCATGTTATTTGTAATTGCACAAAATTCTACTACCATTAGTAAAAATTGTGTAAGCCATTTAATACCAATTATTACCTGTACGCCACAGCGTACCATAGCATTGTTGCTGACCATGGGCATATCTTTATGGCCATAGCCTACCAGTTTTCATATGGATATCACAGAACATTAATAGCATGTTACAAATCATGCATTATCAAAAAAAATTCACGAACATAACAGTTGCTTCAGTTGCCAATTCTACTGGCCTGTCCACACCCCATATCTTACTGTTGTCCAATTCTTAAAATCTCTAAGAACTTCATGATGCTACCAAGTCAGCATAGAACAAATCCACCTAAGAAAAGTTTCTAGCACATTGTTAAATCCATGCGTCAAAACAAATCAGGCTGTTCTAAAGGGTAAAAGGGTACTACCCGTTGCTTAAAAGGTTTACCTAAGAAATCAGACACTGAATGTATGTATGAAATGTGCTATTATTATAAAATACTGAAACCAGTTTTGCACAAATACAAACACGCGTTTTCTATTATGTAACATTAGATGACTGAACGGTTCGACAAATATTTATGCTGTCATATAAAATGTGTGATACCTGAGGGCCTGCTGCCTGCCCCTGAGGTAGTGTCTGCAGGTCTTTCTCAAAATTGGATTCTTGGGCCAACCATATTCTCTTGTATATTATTAATATAGTGATTGCTACTTGTTAATATTAATGCAAGTGTATGCCAAAAACACTACAGAATACCCTCAGAATATTGTGCTGTTCAACCTAAAACATAGACTTAAAGACATCAAACATACTTCACTTTAAATACTGACCTCCATCTTACAAAAAGG
>JACXGK010009092.1:0-20679 GCA_016801125.1 Novumbra hubbsi
GGGGGGGGGGGGGGGGGTAAAAGGGCCACAGGAGAGCAGCTCAAGGGGAAATGACAAGGCAGAGGAAGAAGAGGAAAGCACGACATGTCTAAAAGTCACAGTAAATGAGATTCCACATCCAATTTACTATATACAATTGGAATGGGTTAGGGAGCGATTTCCACCTATGATCCTTTCCTTCAAAGGTTTCCTTTAAACCTCTCCAGAGAAACCAATCTGTATGTTGACAGCATTAATGCCACAACACACTTTTATGCAGTATCTGTATACAAGATATGACATAAATACTGCGGAGTTAAACAAAGCAGAACATGTTTTGTTGACAAGACTCTAGACCAGGGGTGGGCAAATATTTTGGCTCAGGGGCCACATCTGGATTTTTAAATGAATTGGAGAGACACATTTGTTTTTGTTATTTGTTCATCATAATTGATTTGGAGGCCAGAAAAGGGCATTCCGTGGGCCGGATGGGACAGCCTCGTGGGCCGCATTTGGCCCTCGGGCCGTAGTTTGCCCACCCCTGCTCTAGACCCTCCTGATTTTCAGAATCCAATGGTGGGAACAGAGTCCAGTTCAATTTTATATTTTTGTATGAAATAAGTACAGAAATTTGCACATGAAATTAATAACTGGAATAAATCCCAACCCTGGTTCACTAGGAGATCTAGAAGGGGAATTGATTTAGATAACAAGGCTGTAAGGTTTAGTCTAGTAAGTTTTACTTTAATAGCTAAGTAGCCTTCAAAGCAGCTAACAAAGTAATAACATCCATGGATTAGCTGGGAACGGGTCTGAATAACAGCAGGGTTGTAAAGAAGAAAAGGAACAAAAAGTTGTTTGAGCCGACTGGTACAGACCAGCACAATCACAGGCTATTTGAAGGTCTTGGCTGAGATCTGCATACTGATCAATTCGCAAACACTCACACATTTTCTTCTATCTGCATTTTTGGAAACAGGGTTATACACTGTACGTTTGGGTGGTAAATAACATTTTGTGAAATTCTTTGGGAGATTTGCACACACGCAAAGCAACAAAAACACAGTTGTTAGACGTTAGATTCTACTACTGCTTTAGATTTACAGCAGTCTCAATAGAAGTCCATAAAAATATGGTAAGAATACAACAGAGAGAGAGAGAGAGACAATACTTGACCCCTGACTGGCCCATAAATGAGAACTATCATGTTACACAAAGTGAGCATTGCTTTGCTATTGAGAGAAGACAGGCTATGTGCCCCCACCGCCCAGAACATGAATTGGAAATAAAAAGCAGATCCTACCCTCCAGACAAATGTATGACCCCATTAGAGGCACGTATTTCCCTAAGATAATACAGACTCCCCTGACAATGAATTAGAAAACAAAACACACATGCGCCCAAGCCACCACAAGGAGTTGCTAGAGAGTGACAAGGCAAATTAACCCTAATCAATAACTAACCTCCTTAACCTGCTGACCAATCGCATCGTTCCCCCACAACCACCCCAGAGGCAAATTTTTGAGCAGGATTTCAGGTTCACAATGACGGAGCTCTGTTATTTATCATTCATTAATTTTAACCCTTCTTATTTTCCACTGGCTATGGCAATGTAAACACATTTTTCCCATCCCAATAAAGCCCTTTAAATTAAAGTGTTGTTAAATTGAAGATGGAAGGATAGATGGAGGAAAAGGGAAAACAAGATTTAAAGACAGAGAAAGCGGATTCAGAGTGAGATAAGGAGCAATGTAGAGAGAGGAAAAGAGCATTAGTATGATCTCTTTCAAGTGTCCATACAGAACATGATGCTGTACAGTAACACTCTTCCCACGGTCACAAAGCTGATCTAATGGTTCCCCTTTGTCACTCCCTCTCTCTGTCACACAAACACACACACACACAAACACACACACACACACACACTGTAACACGATTCATGGAGTAAATCACAGCACTATGACTTCACATTGGCCTACTGGAAGTAAAGTAGTCCCATCACCGGCCTGGGAGTGGGAAAACACTTAAACATGTTCCAGACCCCTCTAAAGAACCAGATACACAACATTACAGTCATCCTATCAGCCCCTGGCCCGAGCCTCTGTTTCTCCTCTCTCATAGTGTCAAAGACACATGCAAATCACTAACATTTGATACACCAGTAGGAACACACCAGCTCGCACATACAAAGACAGTTCGGCACAAAAAGTACACATTAGGAGCATCAGTTAATTCTAACAATAAGGAGGTTCGGCTGTTAACCAGTGTAATTATGATCCAACTATTCACTAAACAGGCTTTCATTAGACTCACTAGACAAATAACATTGTTTTTCAAATAAAGTTATTTAATAGAAGAAATACGAAAAAAAATATTGATCTATTTGACTAATCGCCAATTAAAAAAGAGCACAATAATTTTCTTACCGAACGATAGTAGGGGAGGTCTGCTGCAAACAATACATTTCTGTCAGTTCCCCGGTCGACATGCTGCAAGTAAACTGGCCGTCGTTTAGACTCCACAAACAACCTCTAGTTAACAGACAACGCTTCTCTCGCGCAGCGCCCCTAAACCGTCTTCTTTTCTTTACGCGAGAGTCAACGGGGGCGTATAAAATCGTTTTTACAAATGTTTTCTCTGTGTCACTTTTATAACATTTCAATTCAAAGTCTTTATTGTCAAATGTACAAAATAACTATGTAATTCTGAGCATAGTAATGGAAATTCTTATGACATGGCACAAGTCATCTACGCAGTAGCTACTATTAAGTAAAAATATAAAGCAGAAACATGTATAGAAAAAATATATAAACTAACAAAATATATGCATAACAATGTAAACAATGAAAGCAGCAATAGAAGGGGACTAACGCAAATATGAAGAAGTATTCAATATTATAAACGTACGTTTAATTGTGCCTATGGTACTTTCAAATATGTTATTGTGCATTGAATGTGCATATAATGTCATGAGCATTGAAATGTATATGTGATCCATAGACAATTCAAGAAATGTCTGTATTTAAATGCAGATATTGACTCACAACTGGTTTCTAGTCATTACTTAAAATACTTCAACAACTTTAACATGTGCATCTTTGAGCTGTATTGTATTGGGGAGGCTAGTTATAGGTGTACTGAAGGCAACCGGGGTTCGACAGCGACACTACGACTGTGATACATTTGTGTTTTAGGAACAGCAGTTTAAATTCGTTAGTTGACAAGGTGAATGGAACAAACTCCTATTTCTATGTTTTTATGCGGCAGGTAGCTTACAGGCATTACAGAACGTAAAGGTTGCTAGATTGATCCATGGAAAAAATACTAAATTTGTCTGCACTTGAGCAAGACAGGTAAACTTAACGGGGATAACGGCAAGCAGTAAGGTGTACAGACCTTTCGAGAGGCACGTGCTGAAACTGAACAAATGCTTGGAGTTGGCTGGCTCATATGAACGGACGATGTTCGGAACGAACGATGTGCGTGATGCGTGCCAAAAATACGAACGACGCATGTCCTAACAGGCCCACATCAACTGTAAAGGAGACAATATCGCGGAGTACATGCCCTGCACAGGTTGAGACTTACATGTGCACATGCCTAACGGCAAAGATTGAGAATGTGTCAAGGTTCATTTATTACTTTTGAGTTGGACTGTCTTGCTCAAGAACCACATCAAAGGGATACGTTTGATCAGACTTTGTGGAATAAGAAAAATCTGGGCAGAAATAATATTCTCTCAGTGCAAAATGTACAATTAGGAGGCCATCAATTGATTGACATACATTTCCTGCAATACAAATGTTTTTCTTTCAAAGTACATAAGAACTTCTTTTGGCTGCACTGCATTAGAAAAGGGTCCTCAGGTATAAGACCTGGAATAACACAAGTAATTGTGAAAGGTTACCATTCCTTGTAGAAACATTGGTCCACACATTCTAGACCACCAAGTAGGAATCCCAATCTGGCATGTTGACAACAAACAAAAAGTATTCTTCTTACCTTTTCACAGTTTTAGTTGCTTTATTTTCCCTATGAAGGTCTCGTCCGCTGTTTTTTCCACTCGAAGCACAGGAAGCCGCCTCAAGCAGGGAGCTGGAGTGACTGTCTTTCCCCACTTTATCAACACCCTCCCTGGGGAGGACCTCTTCGCTGCGTTGGGTGACCCGGCTTTCAGGCTTTTGTTGGGTCTTCTTTGGTAGGTCGGGGCTTGGGGATGGCTCTGTGCGAACAGGGGCCTGGGTCTGTGAGGACATTGAATGTAGCTGGCCAGGCAGGGGAGGCAGGTCCCTTTTGGCCCTACCAGCTGAGCCTGCGTCTGGATCATTGAGGAGTGGGTCTATTTTGGAGAGGTCTTGCCAAGTGACTGGAGCGGCGTTAGAGGAACCAGACCCCACATCCTGCGCTGAGGTCAGCTGCCCTTGGTGTGGCTCTCCTCCCTCACAACGGGCCGGAGCGGATCTGTTTCCACTCCTACGGAGCGATCCCCCTCTATGAGGCGGCCCGTGCTCCTTTCCGGGGCTTGGACCAGAGCCAGCCTGGTCGGACGGAGATGAGAGAGGCTTCTCTTGTCTGAAACCAGGCTGGTTGGACAGCACCATGAGCAGGGGGGAGTTACATACGTGGTCACCTGCCGGCCTCTGGCTCTGACTCCTCTCCAGTCCGGTCTTCTCCTTTGTCTTCTTGGTTCTCCCTTTCCCAGAATTCCCACTCTTGTCCCTCTTCCTCTGGAGGAGGCGGGGCAAGGTGCCCATGTGGGTGTAGCTGTCGCTAGAGCGGGCGTAGCTGGCGGTGCGCGGACGCATCATATCCATGTCATCAACTGTCATCGCTGCCGCAACGGGGGAGGATTGGGCACTGGGAACATCGGCCCCGTCCGACTGGGAACAGGGTGACTTGGCGGTGGATTTGTCCGACGATGAGCCACGACGGAAAGAAAGGTTGGAGAGACTCCCCAACCATTTGAAACCTGCGACACAGACATGGAACCTGTTACTGATAGTTACAGACATGTAAATATTAATTATTACAGTAAATATTACTGAGCTCGGATATCTCCCATATCCAGACCTCTGACATATTGGAAATATCCACAGTAACAGCATTGTCAGCAGTAACAACAAATCATTATTGAAAAGTAATGTACTACACTTCAAGTGTATTAAAAAACGTAATAGCTGTATTGTCATTGCTAAGCCAACTGGCTTGGGAACTGGCCTCAAAACTGTTAATTTCCCATCTTCCACATAATTATGAAGGCAGCATTAGTTCCTCCTACTGGTAAATACCCACCTACATTGGTGTTACAAACTCAGCCTAAGGGTTCAGTCAATACTTGTTGCAATTAAATTCAGCTGTGCAAGTGGGAGAAGGCATGTAAATGGTATAATGTGATATTAGCTGGTGACAGTTTTGTGGCTTTTAATAGTTCTAATTGGCCCAACAAGACCACGCCTATCCTTGTCATTATGCTATAAATTTGTTGCCAATTAGCAAAGTTTATATCAACAGCACTTGTATTAAATGTGCCTAGAGCTGCAGTTCATGTGAGCATCCAAGGTTTTTGCCATTGACCTGTCTATTATTTTGTCGATACAGTTGTGTTGTAGAAAACTGTTGGGTAAATGCTGTTTTGGCTGATTCTGACGTATTTCTCTTTTAGTAACCATGAGGACCACAGAGAAATGTTTGGTTGCCTACTTTTACATATCAGTCCTATTTGTTGTGTGAGTATTACAATATTTACTCTCATTCCAAAATGCAATCTATAGATTCAAATTGTCTACTGTATGTTGTATAACTTGATTTGTTAGTTCCCAAATTAAAAGTACATCAGACTAAATTGTAAATGTTTTGTTGTATTTTATTTGGTTTTGGCATTTTAGTGAAAACATCGGAATAGCTGTTCAATGCGAAGTGATTGTTTGTTTTGTATAATTTTGCTTTCAGAGGTTTTTGCGAAGAGAAGGACTCCTTCAGTGACAATGCATTCCAACTCCCAGAATCATACAAGGTTGCCTGGATGAAGGACATCAACGACCTCAAGATGATCTCTGCCATCACCATCCCTGGTACCCATGACACCATGGCTCTTCACGGAGGCCCAGAGTCAGAGTGCCAGGCCTGGGATCTGGAGGATCAGCTGAGGGCTGGAATACGTTACCTGGACCTCAGTGTATTTGCCTTTAAAGAACATCTGTATGTGATTCATGGGATTGTCTATGAACACAAGTCATTCAATGAGGTCCTCAAAACCGTCAAAGACTTCCTGCTTGAATTCAAAAGTGAGACTGTACTCATTAGTGTAAAATCTGCTTTGGTTGGTGAAGATGCTGTGTTTGAGTTGGTTGGGAAAATTATTAATGATGATCAAGATGTATGGGTGAAGCCTGACATGCCAACTATGGGTAAGGCCAGAGGGAAGATTATCTTTGTTCAGGCTTCCAGCTTTAGGCTTGGTGTCCCTCTATTGGAAACCGATCGTAAGGGTGACTATTTAGTTAGTCATGTTGCAGACAAAGAGAAAAAAATTGCTGCACATTTGTCAGAAGCTTTAGGCCAGTGTGGTAAAGATGCTGTTGTCTTGAGCCACTCAAGTGGCACTGGCTTTGGCACTCTAATTGGTATGTTTTTAACTCCTAAGAAAATTGCGAAAAAGATTAACCCCTGGCTTGATCAATATCTTAGGCAGTTGTCTGGTGACCGTCGCTGTTTTGGGGTGGTTGCCATGGATTTTCCTGGTTTTGACCTCATTCAAAATGTAATTAAGCTCAATCTTCAATTGCCTATTCGCTCAAAAATAAAATGGTAAAGAACAACCTTGACTCTGGGCTTTGTTTTCTCAATGTTAGCTAGCTCTTTTAGCTGCCAGCAACATTCAGTCTGATTAACCAAGGTAAGAATTTATTCTTTATTGTTTAATGCAATTTCTGGTGCTAGTTAATGTAAAATTTGCTGAACATGGAATTGCTAGGTTTAGGATGGGTCACAGCTGGCGAAGTCCATTAACTTGGATTAGAAATCAGCCCTGTATTATCATCTGTACACAGTGTGAGATTCTAAATCTGTATGAGAGGGGATACTGTGAAGTGTGAGCTGTATGATATTAATTGATGCTGTATCCATATCATTTTCTTAAAAATAACAGGGCTGACAAGGTTGATACAGCGGGTCTTAGTCTAGATAATTGTGCCCAAATTACTTTATTTGATTTGTGCCCAAATGTGTGGGAAGATGGTTTTGAAATATTTTTTAACCACCAATTATTATTTTTTAGCAATATATCAAGTACTTTTAAACTATTCTCTGTGAAAACAAAATTGGTTTAAAGGTGCACTTCTCACAATTACCCTATTCAAATTATTAACCTCTTTCAAATGCAGACAGTTCAAAAAAGAGGAATTCACCTAGTCTAAAAGCAGCATAATTTTGGCTCTGATCACCACTCATCCAATCCCACAAAAAAAAGAGGTTCATGTGGCCTGCATGTTTGGGAAGGGGGGTGAACTCCGCTCTGTTTTAATTGGCTAGAAGAATTTGTCACACTTGTCTTCTAAACCAATGATTTTATTGCAAGGTGATTCTTTTTGAAAAGCGGCATCCTATGCTATGTGACAGAAGTGCACCTTCAAGCAATTAAAAGTGTTACCTTTGCTAAAACCCCCTTTGATTCTCTTTCACTGAAAAGCATTTAATGGATTTCTATGGGTCCAATTAACCCTACGAGAAAGCTAGCTTTATTTTCAATACCAGCTCTTGAACAAACTATGTATGATTATAGTCTGGATATATAAACAACATGTATGGAAATTTGGATATTATGCAAATGTCAACCACTGAAAACAAATCTCTATTAATGCTTGCTAAAATCACCTTTACAGGTGATTTCAATTGCAAGCTGCTGTTGCACCAATTTGTCAGGTTGAACCTTTGTGTGAAAACCATGAGAAATTAACTGGGTTTTCTTGACGCCTTTCAAATCAAAACTACTGTTGATTTAGGTAACTGTTTTCCTGAATGCAGTCGAGAAACTATCCAGGAGTCGCTCATTGTTGTGATCAAGCAGAAAGGTTTGGACATTTATTATTTTTCATAATATTCAGGCAGATCTTTGCGTTTTTCTCTATCGTGTGAGCATGAGGACTACTGGAGGATACAAGTTCGCCCATCTCTATATGTCAGTTATACTACTTTGTGGGTAAGTATGGCTATAGAATTTAGAAAAGTCCTTTCATTTTTAGCCAGTTTGTTCCCTGTGATATTCCTTTCTTTTGAGCTCAATCATATGGTTCCACCAATATTTGATGGAAAATCATCATTAGGTTTGGGTGTATCCATATTTTACTTGAATAAAATATGCCAAAATATTGTCACAATTAATATTTAACTTGCTGAAATCAACATAATGTGAGAGGTGTAGCCTACATTGATCATGGTTTTTGAATGTATGGTTTATTTTAGAGGTTTTTGCCAAGAAGATTACTTCAGTGACAGTGCACTTCAACTCCCAGAATCCTACAAGATTGGCTGGATGGAGGCCATTAATGACCACACGTTGATCTCTGACATCACCATCCCTGGTACCCATGACACCATGGCTCTCTATGGAGGCCCAGAGTCAGAGTGCCAGGCCTGGGATCTGTGGGATCAGCTGAGGGCTGGAATACGTTACCTGGACCTTAGGGTTGTTGCCTTAGAAAACAAGCTCTATGTTGTGCATGGGATTGTCAACCAACACAAGTCATTCATTGAGGTCCTTAACATCATCAAAGGATTCCTGTCGGAATTCAGAAAGGAAACTGTTCTGCTTCGAGTGAAGCCTGAATTATTTGGCAAAAATAATGTCGAAAAGAAGGTTGGCCAAATTATTAATGATGATAAAACTGTATGGGTTACATCTGACATGCCCACCATAGGTAAGGTTAGAGGAAAACTGGTCTTTATCCAGAAATCCAGCTTTAAGCTTGGTGTTCCTCTTTTGGAAACTGACAACCAGGGGGACTACAAAGTCAGTCATATTGCAGACAAGGAGAAAAAAGTTGGGAAACACTTGAGACAAGCTTCAGAACAGTGTGGTGGGAGTTCTATCGTTTTGAGCTACTCCAGTGGTACTGGCATTGGCAACCTTTTGACCATGCATCTGACTCCTAAGAAATTGGCAGTAAAGATGAACCCCTGGCTTGCTCTGTATCTTTTGCAGTTTTCTAGAAGCCACACCAAGGCTTGTTTAGGAGTCGTTGCCATGGACTTTCCTGGTATTGACCTCATTCAAAGAGTCATTAAGTTCAATCATTGATTGGAGTCATAAGTCATGCTGTTTCAGTCCTGTAACCACACGCTAGGCTTGTGCTCGCTTGTGCTAGGCTTGGAAACTCAAATTAAAGACTTCAGTGATTAAGTACCATGGAAATGGCATGTACTCAGCAATGTATTTTCAATTTGTCCCTTCTTACTGAACATTATTAAAATGGCATTAGCAAACAAATATGGACTCTTTGGGTTTATCAAGCTAGCTCTTTAGGTTTCCATCATTGTCTAGGGGGAATGAGGTAACTTTTCTTTTTTGTTTAATGTGTCATGTATTCGCTTTTAACGGAATAGAACATGGAGTTGGAACGACATAATATTATTTTACACAAAGCTTGCTCTATTTCTTTCGGCAGTGTGCTTTTCCACCTAGGAATTTTAAGATGAATGCACTCTGTGTAATTCATTCGGAATAACTGGAAAAAATACTAAAATGTAGATCGGTGGGCCAAGTGTGGCATTCCAGCTTTGACTGTGTCTAAGATGTTGATCTTGAGTTCCACTCAACCCAAATTACTCAAACAGTAATAATCCCATGTTTTCAGGAATGTCCTTCCTTGATTACATCCCTTGGACTAATCTGGTTTTAACCCATCCCTAGTTGACTTGATCAGTGTGTTTGGTTCCCTACTCTGTGTAGAATAAAATGTCGTAAGGCTGAACTTAAGCTCATGTGAATTAAAATCCATTCTTGGTCACAAAGTCTATTTAAGTTTAAACAATCCTCTGTATTTAAAGCAAACTATTTTTCACAAATGGACAAACTTAGCGAACAGTCCAGACATACCTATTGGGAAAAGGCAATGCTGACAGTTTTCCTACTGGAATTTGTCTTTACATCCACAGGTATGTCGTTAGGATTGCCAACCCTTTGCTAATGGCACTATGATCATGTCCGCTCTCAACCTGTCACTTTATAATGACAATTAAATTACACACAGCACAGACTGTATCTGGAAGCTAACTTCCATTGTGACTTTAGGCCAATGCCATCCCTCCTTCCAATAGCAAGCTACCCATGACCCTTTGATGGGTGATCCCAAATTTTATTTATTGATTCATAAAACACTTTCATCGCAAAACTTTTTTGGCCCAAAGGACTTCCACCTTAACTATACTAGATAACATTATTAATTGCCCATTGCACAACCAATATAGGAATGGTGTTCTTTATGTTTATTAACGTTATAACCCGATTTGAGCAAGAAGTTTCTGGCAGCAGATATAAGCTAAATATAAGAAAATCCTAAAAAGCATTTAGGATAAAACATCTACATGATTGTCGTAAAAGGTAAGAATTTATTGCGTCAAACTACTTTAATACTGTGCTCCATCTTTTGATTCTATATTCTATCATCGTCGTGAGGGACTTTTAGAGCAAGCACACGCAAGTTGTTAGATCAATTATTCACTCCACCTATGCTTCACTTAGCCTAATGATTTCAATAAGCAACAGCCATTCGGGAACCAATAACTCAGCGATTCCCTGATCGGGTTAAGCGAAGCTAGATTTATTCAGGGAAACCTGCATTTTTCTTGGTCATTTTTTTGCAATACCCCTCAGGGCTTTCACAGCTCTTGAGAAGTCGGTGTGACGAAATTAAACTCTGACCTGGAAAAATATAACATTCAGCCAATTCCAAATTCCTAGACTGAACATAAGGCAGGTAGAGTTGAACCTTTCTTGAAGGTCATAGATGCTTGAACTTTCAATATGCTTCCTCTTGTTTAGGGGTCTCAAACCAGTTCCACGGAGGGCCGAGTGTCTGCAGGTTTTAGTTTTTTCCTGTAAATTGGTTCCAGGTTCAGACCTAAATAACCAGATGAGGGTAGACCTAACCAATCAGTGACATAAATAATCAATCAAGTACAAGGTGAGAGTGAAAACCTGCAGACACTCGGCCCTCCGTAGAACCGGTTTGAGACTCCTGCTCTAGTTTAATAGGTATAGTCAAGCTTCTGTCTCTCTTTGTCACAGAAGTAATGATCATCACAGTGTGACACCAAGTCATATTTACAAAGCGCTTGAAAAAATTCAATTCTGTCCAGTTAGAAAGCATATGTCATTGTGAATCGATGTTGCGTGTTAAGGTGCAAATTATAATTTATTTAACTTCTATAGCGCTTTTCTTTATAGAAAATATTTACAAAGCGCTTAAAAAAGCCCAATGAAGTAGGCCTTGACTAGAATCGTCCGACAGAGCTAAAGGCCTCCAGTATGTCATGAGCATCAATAAGAACAAGGCTTGAGCAGAGTCAGGTTGAATGTGTCCAATGAGGTGACTGGCAGCAGGCAGCGCCCCCCTATCAATGCCCAATGACCAACACTTCTCCAAAGTTGTCGGACCGCCCTTCCCTCACAGCCAGTCCAATGTCTGACCTCTCTGTGAAGGACTCCAAGTTGCAGAAGTTGTACCCCAAACTCGTTACTAAAAGAGCTGTTCAATTCTACCAAAGCTACAAAGAAACACTCCGGAGAAGCTCAAAATTTCCTTCATATCAATGCTTTGTAGATCTCCTGATAATAAGTGACATTTCAGTGTAGGTTTTCAATATAAATATATATAAAACATTTATCAACCAGCTCCAGAGTGCATTTCTATAAATGTTTTGGGATGAAAGAAAACAATTATAAGATCCGCATTTGATAAGCAACTCACAAACAAGAAGTTATTAACGAAAAATGTGCATGGAAAAACCATAAAAAGCAGTAAGCCTGTCATGAAGGCGCCATTGCAACCAAATCCAAATGCAACAGGAAGGCAACCCCCAAAAAGGGGTTTCGCAGGTGGGGGCCACAGACAACTGTTCTCCCTTGATCCTCCATGAGTGATTCTTCCCTGGTTTAGCATGTTACTGATGTCCTTGTCACTACTGGTAGCATGAGGTGGTGCCACAGGCTGTCCAACTCCTCCAGGCACATCCGCTGTGTCACCCTGTACAGTCTCAAGAGGCACATCCGCTGTGTCACCCTGTACAGTCTCAAGAGGCACATCCGCTGTGTCACCCTGTACAGTCTCAAGCGGGGCCGACACGCCAGTAGACGGGCCGTTACACAGAGAGCGCTGAACTGGGCCGTAGAAGGGCATAAACCTAGCAGCAGAACCAGTATCGGTGCTCACAGCCCAGCACCGGGCAGCTCAAATGGCATTCGCCAAACAACACCAGAATTGGCAGGTTCACCACTGACACCTCGTTCTCTTCACAGATGAGAGCAGGTTCACGTTGGTATGTCACGTTGGTGTGTCACGTTGGTGTGTCACGTTGGTATGTCACGTTGGTGTGTCACGTTGGTGTGTCACGTTGGTGTGTCACGTTGGTATGTCACGTTGGTATGTCACGTTGGTATGTGTTTTTTTCCATAATTCCGCAATGTACAGTAAAGATTTTAAACTACAATGCTCAAACAAATGTAGGGAACCCATTTCTTCTAAAAACAATCGTATATAACACCTTGGTCAGAAGATACCATAGGCTCTAATGAGTGAGTTCAGTGTTTGCTAGAAGAGCAGTAGTCAGTACCACATATCAGCACTCATCATGTACATTAGTCTAACGCTGAAGATTTACATACAAACCCGTAGGATTTCATGGGTGGCTTAATACAACATTAGCACGAGACAAAACAATTTGGTTATTTGTGTGTGGAGAAGTGGAGGCAAATGTGTCACGAGACGCCACAAGCGCAGTAGATTAGGTCATATTTTCAGAAGACCCATAATAAAGTCATAAAATAACAACATTTCATGACTGTTTTTTGTGACAAAGAAGTATGTGCAACAATGATTCCATCACAGAAAAATTATTGTGTATGTAAACCTTTGACAACAACAACAACAACAACTGCATGTTGGTGGAAGTCTGGTCTGTGTGGTATTTTTACACTTTCACTTCCTCGTCCACTGAGCCAAATACATTTATTTCCTTTTCTTTAAACCAGGCTAAGCCATTCACCACATCAAGGCTTAGGAAAAATAGCCAGCAGTACATGGTGTTGAGTCATGTACCGTGCATGCTGTCATGTACCGTGCATGCTGTCATGTACCGTGCATACTGTCATGTACCGTGCATGCTGTCATGTACCGTGCATGCTGTCATGTACCGTGCATACTGTCATGTACCGTGCATGCTGTCATGTACCGTGCATGCTGTCATGTACCGTGCATGCTGTCATGTACCGTGCATGCTGTCGTGTACTGTGTGCTGGTATAATGACAGGGCTTCTGGCATGGTGTGGCTGTATCCTGTCCTTTATAGAGGGCTAGATCGGGAGATGTATCCATTATTTACAGTGTTCCCATTTATTTATTCATCACCTCATCTAGGTCAGTCTAAACAGAGATTTTTCTACATTAGATACTGTAGTTTGTGATATACTGTATTTTTACCGCTTTACTCATATGAGACCAGAGTCAAATGGCAGGTGAATCCAATGCCAGTGTGTGGCAGCAACCTCATTTCACCTACTCAACATAATCGTCAACTTGCTAACTTTATGATTGATACACACACACAAGTTAAAAGGGAAACTGCACACACACCAGGGATAGGCTACTCACTTAGTTTCCGTTTTCCGCTCATGGTGTGGTCGTGAGATCCAACTTCGGGGTGACTTACTTCCTGTGGGGTTGTGGGAAGTGCGCCGAGAGCTACGGGATCTCCGTTGAAGAGAGGAGTCTAATGTCTTTAAAAACAGGAACTGTGTGCTCCTGAAAATCAACCCACCTCTCCTCTAGTCTGGGTTCATTTCCGCTCCACGGGGCAGATGGGTTGACGTGTACACGTAGAGGAAGCAGCAAGAGACCACTGGGTTTCCTGTATTGGGCAGCAGGAAGGAGGTGACGGGGGAGAGCGTGTTGACAGTGTGAAGTGCCAAGTGTCTGCATCTCATGAACATTGACTGATGGTTCTGCCCTGCACCTTGATCCACAGACTACAGTTAATAATTTCTGATCTATTAATGAAATCAAAATAACCGGCTTCCTTCGAGATCTCGACTCTGATATCAGACCTCTTGGCTCTCTTATCTTAAATGCAAATTTCCACACAACTGTGTCACCAGGTCCAACGAAGGACATTTCCTTGTAGATAGCGAAGCATCAGCATGTAAATGTGCTAAACATTGTTAAGGTTATTCATATATCCCTATGGAATTGGAACACAACTGTGCAACAGTTGGGGAACGTGCTGTGTTGTTTTTAAGATCTGGACTGTTAGTTACAGTTCACATCTCACTTCCTGTTAGGTTTGACGGTGGGCGTGGCTGTGACTTCCGTTGTTGTTTACCGAATGTGCAAAAAACAAGTCACTGCATACTGAGATGGAAATCAGCAAACGTCTAATATATATTTACATTAGAGTTTTGACGTGTCAGACCATTGTGGTGTTTATATAGTCATTTGGGCCCCCCTCATAAAAACAACAGTTTTTTTCCCAGTTTTTAGAAAGCTATGGATTCATGTAAAAGAAGCTTTCAAAAATAAAATATGTTTGGTGGAGTACAGTGGAGACAAATGTTATCATTAACATTCTATTTGATGTATACTTGTTAGGAAAGTGCTATAATGTCTGACAATAAATACATCCCTCAGAAAAACGTTGGAAATATGATTGCTTTTTGCAGTTTAAAAACATATCCTCCCTGCATCTATTTACTGCAGATGACACTTGGTTGAGCATTTCTTGTAAAAAAACAAATATCCACTTGGTGGCAGTAGAGATCTAAATTCAGTGCCTTCGGTACAACCAACGTCATCCATTTATTCTCTGCCCTCTAGGCCGTCTGAATAAGTTCAGAACAGCCCATGTACCTTGACTGTCCCCCTCATAAACCCTGCCCCCCAGTGGTGGCTTCAAGCACTCACTTTGAGGATATTGCCCTGTTTGATTCACTCGTTGTTTTTGAGAAACATTGAACATAGCATGGAAGTACATCTACATCATGGTCATAGTAATGAATCTGCCAACATAATGAAACCAATTTCTATGTATACTGAGAGAAGGTCTAAGGCCTGTAATGAGTTCTTCGTTATTACCAGCTAATTTGTTGAGGTACATGCATGAATAAACATATAATTGCAGAACCATTGGTCATACATGGGCCTGTTAAATTAGGTCCCTAATTAATAGAACATAACGAATGCCTTATTAATAAGGTAAACTATTGGTTTAATGAAGTTCAAAGTTCAATGTTTAATGATCAGGACATCTGGAGCTGTACGTTTCTTTTAATTTACTAGGCTAATTGATGTGTCTGTGCCAATGTGAACAAGATGTGAGGTTGTTGGGATTGTGCATTAATCAGGAAGGTGATTTATTTGGCAAGGGAATTGTGTGTGTGTTTGCATCTGTGAGACCCAGTGGTTCCCTGCCAGACAGGGCCTGATTGACGGCTTAATACTGAGTGTCTCTGTTCTGATCGCATTCAATCTTGGATGTAGGATAGCTGAAACACAAAGTACGAGGAAAAAAGACTCAAGTTATTTTATGCAGAATCCAGTAGGTAACTGTAATTTCCCACTTATGTTCTGCAGATCCTTCAGTGTACGATACTGCAGAATACCCTTTACCCCACACTGTACTTTCCCCTGATCGTGTAATGGTTACTTTGTACTAAGGTAGCGTATGGAATTGTCATGATGGAGATAACATGGATCATACATCAGCTTGATATGGAGTTAAACACACACAGGATCAATTATGATTTTTAAAGAATATTGTTTGGAATGAGTGAAATCTGTTACAGTACTAATAACTGCAATCAACCACAACAAGTAGAACTATTGAAACTGGGTGGTTCAGACCCTGAAAGCACATTGGATGGAAGTAGCGGTGTACTCTCGTAGAAAACGATTTTGACTGTTCAAGTTGCATTAGTAACTTGTTATAGTAAATGTTAACACAATATCATAGTAAATGACATTAGTAACGTAATGTTTTAGTAATAAATATTGTATATAAATATATTAATACTACAATATTTAGAGTGTAGTGTTGAACTTTTCTTAACCGCAAACAGACAATCCTTTTGAGATGCAGGCCTATTCCTGGAATCAAAGGTTTTTTGTGGGCCTGAAGATGTGTGGAGTTGTGTGTGTGTGTGTGTGCGCGCAGCTGTGCATGAATGTGTGTATTTCTCGATTCCTGTTTTTATTGGATTTTCAAAGAGCTCAGCTGGTATATACGTACAGCTCTGACAGCTTGTGTGGAGGGTAATATCTAGTAAAGCCTGTTGACTTACGAGCTCTCAACTCTCTATACGCTGGGGCATCGATCATAGCAGCAATGAGATAGAAATGAAGGAGGCAGGGCTGAGATGAAGGCGTGGCAGGAAAAGAAGAGGGGAAGAAAAACTCCTAGCAAACCGAGAACATCTGAGGAACCTCCAAGGGTCCATGAAACAAAATCCAGACTCCCCCGGGGGACATCGATATAACTTGTTTCTTTCTCGAGGACGGGGGGGAGACCGAGGAGGAAAGGGTGAGAAAAAAAACCACAGGGGTTGTCCTGGTGACATGTTTCTCTGTACCTTGTTTGAATGGCACCAATCCAGCCTTAACGTCATTTGCACACTTATCCGTTTCCTGAACAACCTATACTGATGTGGGGAACATTTTATATCAGTTTTAATATCAGAACTCTGTTTTTTCAAACGGCTGTGTTGCACAACTGCCAGGAAGCAGCATCGTCGTCTACCTGAACTTTTGTTTTGTCATCCGTGAGTAACCTCCCAAACATTGTGACACCTCTTCTGTTCCAGTGCTGGATACTCTCTGATGCTGTTGATTCTCATTGGTAATTGGTTAAAGGAACCACCATGCATTGTATCTCGGTACCCCCCTGTCCCGGGTCTGGTACTCCCCTGTCCCGGGTCTGGTACTCCCCTGTCCCGGGTCCTGTACCCCCCTGTCCCGGGTCTGGTACTCCCCTGTCCCGGGTCTGGTACTCCCCTGTCCCGGGTCCTGTACCCCCCTGTCCCGGGTCTGGTACTCCCCTGTCCCGGGTCTGGTACCCCCCTGTCCCGGGTCTGGTACCCCCCTGTCCCGGGTCCGGTACCCCCCTGTCCCGGGTCCGGTACCCCCCTGTCCCGGGTCCGGTACCCCCCTGTCCCGGGTCCGGTACCCCGGGACCCCCCTGTCCTGGGTCCGGTACCCCCCTGTCCGGGGTCCGGTACCCCCCTGTCCCGGGTCCGGTACCCCCCTGTCCCGGGTCTGGAACTGCTTTCTGTGTGTCCCGATCTAATTTCCCCCTGAGGACAACCGGTCGTCAATAATTCATACTGCTGTCTCTCTGATTTCAAGCTTGCTTCCCTCTGACCATCTCTCTCTGTCCCTCCCCCTCTCTAAATCTCTCTGCTCCTCAACTCATATTGGGACATATACAGCAGGTAACACCCCCTCAAGGTCAATTTGAAATACGACCGTCAGTAAAGATCTAGAGATTTGTAACTACCTTTTTTTTCCGGGTAGATTTATAGGGTTACATTAGAAATGGAGTAGACACTAAAAATAGACTATTTTTTTTTTACTTTGAATAATAAACTGCTCAAAGAAATTCAGGGAACACTTAAATCACACATCGGGTCTTGATGAACTATGTTATGAATGCACACAGAGTAGGATGGCTGGATCCAAGCGCGGAGCGCACAAGCTTTATTTGGAAGGTTCAATGATATATCTTGGAACTGGCTGGTACAAAGTCAAAGGGCAGGAAAAAGGTTGTTAACTGCGTATCAAGGGAGACAAGATGCCGATGTACAGAAGAGGATAATCCTGAGAGGTGGTCAGGCAGGCACGGGTCAGGATACTGAGAGAGACTTTTACACTAATCTAAATGACGGGGAAAATGGTGGACAAACAGGCTTAGTACAGTTGCAAATCATACAAACAAGACCTCACCAGGACAGGGTGTGAATGACCAGGCTTGAACAGAAGCTGCCAGCAGAAGATGGAGAGCACGTTTGGATGGTTTGGATCTGCTGTGAGGGGTTCAAGGGACTGGGTGAATGGGTCATGTCTCAGCCAGGGGGAAGGTTGAGGATGTACTACAGATCAAAGTCTTTACTGTACATTGTGTAATGCGTTAAGAAACAAAATGACGTAACAACTGTCATTGGAACCCAAAATTGCCTACCGATTGTGGGCTGGATTCAAACTCATGTTGAAAATGAAACCAAACAATTAAAATCGCAGGCTGTTCCAATTTGGTTGAAATTCATACCAGCACCTCATAATGGCTCCAATGTGCCAGCGTGCCCTGCCCACAACAGCTGGGCGTGCCCCTGCGTAAGGTCCTCCGGGTGCTTAAAGCAGTCAGGGAACCGTCTGCATGGGGATGGCATGCCTCCAAGAATGGGCCTCCCCAGACCATCACTGACCCACTGCCAAACCGGTCATGCTGGATGACGTTTGCCTGTCGAGCTGCACAGTGTTTGGTTGGGAGCACCGATCCCACTGGAGGACATCATGCCTCATAGAGACTAGCGGTCAGGGTCTCCCATAGCGGTCAGGGTCTCCCATAGCGGTCAGGGTCTCCCAGAGCGGTCAGGGTCTCCCAGAGCGGTCAGGGTCTCCCATAGCGGTCAGGGTCTCCCATAGCGGTCAGGGTCTCCCCTAGCGGTCAGGGTCTCCCCAAGTGGTCAGGGTCTCCGCTAGCACTCAGGGTCTCCCCTAGCACTCAGGGTCTCCCCTAGCCCTCAGGATCTCCCCAAGTGGTCAGGGTCTCCGCTAGCGGTCAGGGTCTCCCCTAGCGGTCAGGGTCTTCCCTAGCCCTCAGGATCTCCCCAAGTGGTCAGGGTCTCCCCTAGCGCTCAGGGTCTCCCCTACCGCTCAGGATCTCCCATAGCTGTCAGGGTCTCCCATAGCTGTCAGGGTCTCCCATAGTGGTCAGGATCTCCCATAGAGACAATTCACCTCCTGTCACACCCGGATTCAATTCACTTGTCTTACCTCATGTCTCCAACCCCACCAGGTGTCTCCCATGTTCCCATTAGTTCTTGTGTATTTATTCCTGGTGTTTCCTAGTTCCTGTTGCCAGTTCGTCTTGTGTGTTTTGTCAAGTGGACCCGTTCCCTTGTATTCCCAGTTCTGTTTTTGCCGGTCCCTCGCATGATCTCCTGTGTGCCGAACCTCTGCCTGCCTATCCGACCACTGTTTCGTCCATCATCCGCCTGTAACTGAACCAAGTCTGCCTGCGTACCGAACCCCTGCGTGTTTGACAACGATAATCCCTGCCTGCTGGTTATTCATTAAAACCCCTGACCAGTCCTCCTGCCTCTGTGTCTGCATTTGGGTCCACTCCCGGAGTCGTTATACCTCCACCCTCTGCTTTCTGTCTGCCTCAAGGGAAAGAGCAAGTACAAGACAGAGAAGAGGACGGCTGCTTATAGATCGTACGCAGAGTAAACAGAGATGACTGTTACAGAGAGACCTGAGGTAAAAAAGAAATGCAACAAATAAATAAAAGAAAGAGGAAGTGGAGGTCTGGGAGAGAGTAGAGGAAGGTCTGGGAGAGACTTGAGGGAGGTCTGGGAGAGAGTAGCTGAGCAAGAGTAGAGGGAGGTCTGGGAGAGAGAGAAGGATGGTCTGGGAGCCAGAGGAGGGAGGTCTGGGAGAGAGGTGGGAGGTCTGGGAGCGTGAGGAGGGAGGTCTGGGAGCGTGAGGAGTGGTAGACGTTCTGGGGTTCCTTGTGGAAAAGATCAATTTCAGGGAATCTTCTATCATCATGGAGGAGATTGAATCATACCGTGGTAAACACCTTGATGTAAATGTACGGTCTCAGAGGTGTGGCGTCATATATCTGTTGTCACACATATTAGCGGATTAAGATTGTTCCAAATAATCCAGACAGTTGAATTAAATCTGTGGGCGGGGGTGTCTTGTCAGTAAGGAGCAGTTGGATTCTCTCCTACACGCCTCCTCAAGCTATCTATGGATTAGTAGCTCTGCTTGGCACGGTGAGTCAGAAATTAGACTTTTGCGTGGGGTTGACATCAATTAGCATTCATCACACACTTCACCTCTCTAGCTCTCTAGGTGGTTTCAGACAAACCTCTGCCTGTGTAGATCCCAACACTGTACCTTCCTCACAATCACTGCCCCTGTCACTCTCTCCCATTCTCACTTCTTTCCCTCCCTCTTTCTTCCTCAGGGATGTCACCAGCGTTTCAGAAAACTCTGGGCTGTAGACGGGGGCTGCCAGTGTGAAAACATTTGGGGCTGAGCCAAGAACATTTGATGCAGAAGCTCTGGTCTGGTGACTTCTCAGCTGTACATCTCAAGCACTCAGGCATCTCCCACTGTCTCGCTGCTCTGTCTCTCTCAAGCTCTCTCTAGCTCTCCCACAGTCTCTCACACCTTCCTGTCTCTCTCCCACAGTCTCTCACACCTTCCTGTC
>JACXGK010009093.1:0-20821 GCA_016801125.1 Novumbra hubbsi
TGAGGTTCACGCTGAGCACAAGACGTCTGGCTTGCGCATCGTGACTCAGGGAGCCACACGGTCAAAGAGCAACAGAGTTTAAATTATGCTCATATAAACAAATTAGCCTGAGAACAAACATCATTCTAAGAAGTTGACGCCACGGACCAGAGCAGTTCTCTTGCAATGCCTCCACAGTGTCACTGTGAATGAGTGTATGGGAAGGAAGCCAGTAACCTCCAGTGGCGTTAATTAACCATCATTAGCAGGCTGCCCCGGTCCCCAGGATGCTGCCATCAGTCATGCCTGAACCTCCAGCGGCCTTGGGGGAGGGGGGGGGGGGTTGGGCAAAGGCCACTGACAGATCCTGAGACTGAAAATGACAATTCTTTGTTTTGTTTTGCTTCCACGTTGTGAACTAATGAAACAAGGCCAACTCCTCCCCAGCCCTAACACAAACACAGAGACACGTTCCATTTGCCTCTGAGTGGGTTGATCGCCAGACAAGGGAGCCTTCGGAGTGGGGAGCCCCTGTGCGAAGGGACCCGGTTTCAATCTTTGTAAATGGGCCCACTGAAGGGTGTGGGGTGGGCAGGGATCACATGCACGGTCAATTACCCGACCCCCATTGTATAAGAACATCTCATTTTCTGCAGATCTGTCATTGTGACAACCGCGTTGACATTGCTTTACGTGCACTCAGGCCCAGGTCAGGGCCGCCGTGATTGAATTAGAGTCACGGGCAGGATGGATGACAGGATGGATGACCGTGCCTCAGTCAACAGGGAAACCGGCCCCCGGATAGCCAGAGGAACCGCTTAATGGACTCATTTGCGGCGATGTGCGGTTCGGGGACGGTTCGTTCCTTGCCGACTTACCCGTTAACGAATTCAAAAGTTGTGATTATTTTTTTAAGTGACTTGTTCTTTTAAGTGGACCAATTGACCTGCTGTAGTGACTAGATTAGAGCGGGATTAATACGCATTACACCACAAGCAATTCAGCAGCTCAGGAGCTCCGGTCACAAACAGCCTACAGCGAGCAAACAGCAGAGAAAATACCATGTTTAGAAGAGATCAAATACAGCGAGAATGTTTGCATTAACAGGATTTTAATAGACTCCCCCAGCAGGCCATCAGGCCATAGAAGCATTTCGCCTCAACAGAATATTGTCTGACTGCTAACCCTACCCTAAGTCTACAGATCTAGCAGCAAAAGGAATAAAGGATAATCTAATTTGCGTTCCTAGTAAATCGCACACAGCACATTGTTTAAAAGGCCACTTTTATAAGTCTCATTCAAAGAATAACATCTTCAGGACATTAGCAAACGTTTAATGGGTTCCAAATGGTTGAGACAGTAGCTGAGGAAATGCGTGTGGAGTGCTTTGTAGGTCTTCCTCGCAAGCATGCAACAGTATTAAGATGCTAAGTTATTAGCCAGGTTGTGTGGTGCCCTCAGTTACCGGGTGGGGAAACCAAACATGGGCCAATGTGGTCCAGAGACGGCTTATATGCTCAACTGGTAATGAAGGTCGGCTGCAACGTGGAAGTTGTTTGTGCATGTCACAGCGTAACAAAGAAATCCTATACACGCAAATGCTGTGACTGAGGGGGGAAAAACCCCTGAAAGATCCAGTTAACTTAGGAGTTGCTCACTTAATTAGCATTTTCCACGGCAACCAACATATTAACAAAATAATTACCGCAACAAGTCAAGACATGGGGGAAAAAACCTTCCGTGTCTTTTCCCAACGCTCAGACTACACAACAGTGAAAAAGATGAGCTAATAAAAGCCACATCAAAAGGATAACTTCATCAATAAATGAAGATGCTGCGTATAAACCTTCAGGATAGAAGCCCTCGATTGTCTCTTAGCTCATCTGTCCCGTTAAATAAACAAAATTACACATATTGGCGCTAAATGCGACTGGAGAGTTTTTGAAATTGCTCGACTTAAATCTATTGTGAAAAATCCACACTTCTATGACCATTTCCCTGAGGGGTTAATATAAGGACCTAAAGGAACGAGACACAAGACCAGAGGATCGAAGACCCTAATTTCCTCTGCAAAAAGAAAAAATATTATGTCTCTTAAACCCTGTTTCAACCCAGAGGGGATGATCCACTATCTCAACATCTACATTTAGAAACCCAATCCTCCTGAACACCTTTTTTTATTAATCAAAATTAACAGGAGTCAGAATCAGACTGGCCTTTATTCACCAAGTACATATATTGAGAATTGAGAGTTTTACTTGATTATAAGGCATTTCTACTGGTAGAAGACAGAATATAACGCTCTAAAATGGACAATATCTACTTGGGAGTACAATTCTGGAATGTGCGTCAGCCTACATACAATTCTATACAGTATGCTCCACCCAAAGCAGTGCATATTTGGTTACATTTATTATACTACTTTCTATTCATTATATTTTTATATAGGTAATCCTATCCAACAGGCAAATCCGTGAAGATAACGTCAGATCAACCAGCCCCATGTGATTTTGTTCAATTAAGGCCATCTGCAGCTGTCTTTCAAAAACACTCCACCAATCAATATTGAACAGGCATACAAATAGGAGGTGTGCAACAGAAGATTCCCACAGATGTGGTTTGACCAGACAAAAAGGTACCGTAGAACTCCTTAGGGCTAGCTTGGGGGCGAGTGGCCCTGGTTGGGGAGAATAGCCAAGGAATAATACGTCAAGCTACCCAAGAGTGGTCGCATAACATCCCAAATAGCAACCTATTCCACATAGGTGCCCATTAGGCCATGGACATGATAGCACATTAGGCAATGCAGACTTGCTGGGGAAGGATGACATTTCGGGTTGTTTTCCTCCACAGCCTCCCCTCCCCCCGTAGCCAGGCCGTACAGGAAGAAGGAACCAGACCTACAGAGATCAATATTCCACTGTTGAGCAGAACATGCTGCTTTCCTCCCCTGGGAGAATCCTTAACAGGACTGAACCCCCCCCCCCGACATGAAACAGTAGGGCCTTAAGCTCCCTCATCATAGGCTGTTGAAGTCCTAGTTATTGGACGGTTTGTCTCGGAGCTTCGTGTCCCACTTAACACGTAGGGTGGGTCTCGGAGCTTTACAGCTGAAAGAAACAAAATACCACGAAATAGCCTTTAGAGATGCTGATGAATGAGATGTGGCGTCACAGACATACGCAGAGCGAGGTGTGCATCTTAATATCCCAGACAGCAACACAAATGAGCAGCCCTGGGCCATTTGGTGCAAATTAAATTCCAATGAGCGGTGAATACACTTTAAAAAAATAAAGCTAATTAAATTGCCATGCATGATCACATATCTGAAATGATATGCCAGGACCATGAAATACTAACATGTACACTACCGCCAGATAGCTAGCGGGGCGTTTGACAAAGGGAAAAACAGATGAATGAGCTGTCCGTGCGCACACACACACTCACACACACGTTACCAATTTAATTTCACATTGTTCTGCACGGTGCATAGACCTCTGGTCTACCCGGTCAATGACTGGCTGCAGAAACGTTACGCCCGAATCCCACATCCGACGAGCCCTCTCCCTTCAAACAAAAAGCAGAACACCATGTTCAACCCTAACCCCAGAGGTGAAAAAAAAAAAGAACAAAAAAAGATTCAAAATAGAAAACGTTTGAAGATTTGAACCAATGACATTCAAAAAGGTGGTACACTTGTCAGCGGGGCACAGAGTCAGGCAGGAATAGAATTATGGTGAGCAGGGTTACACCGGAGCGTATTGCCACGGTAATACAGGGGGAGGGAGACGAGTGGAGTCATTATCTAAGGAAAGACTGGGCACAGAGAGGAGCTACTGACCTTTACAAATCTGACACACAAGATGGAGGAACGGTGCCGATCGAGGCCTCGGTACACCAGTAGAGACAGAGCGAGCGAGCGAGCGAGAGAGAGAACACATGGAGAGATGTAGAGAGTAGTGTCAGATCCTCACACTTTAGGGCATTTTCCTTTACAAAACCTTATCAAACATATGAGGCGGAAAGCAAAAGAGCTCTGTACTTGGCTTCTGAAAAGGACTGAAGAATTATCCTTCAGTAGTCCATACATGACCACATTGCCCAACACAACGCCATGGTCATCAGTCTGCCCCAGTCCCTTGGGTCCAAAACACGCCTGGTTTTCAGCTTCTCCTTCTAATCATGATTTTATTTAGACCTGAGGGACCAATTGAGCGCATTCAATTAACAGGTTCACTGCCAGGGTTGCAGTTTTCGCATCAAGCACAGATGACAGTCCTGTTCAAAAAGTCTGCATCGACTGGCCAATCAGCTCATTGCTCTGACTTCAATAAGCATTAATAAGCAGAGACCAGAAAGACGTGGTGAGACATGCAGGCCTGTGACAAAAAGAATACATTTCTTTCCTCATTTCCCTAACCTCAATCCTCATAGAATTTCTTACACTAACCCATTTATCCTCAAAGCAAAGTGTCCCAACAAGGTCAAATGTTGCTTGTTTTTCCATCATGTGTGTTTTTGTCCTCACCAGAGGAAAACCTAAAACACGCCACACACACACACAAACAGCAATGCACACAATGAACTCAAAGGCATCGGACCAGTTAAACTCTGTCAAGAAGTGGGGGTGAGAGTAAAAAAAACGCCACCTCAATTCCCTTCACAATTTCCCACCATCGACACGTCAGAACGCCAAGCAGCCCGTTAAAGCCCACACTTCATGGACGCCTCCCAAATGACACCCTAGCCCCTACACAGAGCGCTACCTTGCATCATGGCTCGGATTAAAAAAAGAGCTCTGCATAGGATACAGCGCAGAACGACTCCCTGCCTGATGGATAATGTCCCCGTAACGTACAGTGCCATTACAATCCAGGCAGTCTCCCGCTGTGCACTCAGGAATCCTACGAAGACTAAACAAAGAACCCGGGCAACACACGCCAAGCTAGGGAGGCTTGTGAATATGTATGAACTACCTATTTGTTTTTCCCAACGTTGCACGAGTACCCCGACAGAGATTCTTGTAGAGAAAGCAAGGGGGGCGGGTGGGGGTTGGGGTCTCGACGATTCGGGGGGCGAGGTCTCGAGTGCGCTTCGGAAGGGGGGGGACGTGCACGTGATGGTGCTATGCCAAGATGACAGCATGGTTTAAAATAGTGGCGTGCCGTAATGCCGCAGAAGTCTCAGGAGACACTGCTGGCGCTGCTTCGTGCTCCTGCTGACCTGGATAAGGGCTCCCGTTCTACCAGTCACCAGCGATACCTCTCAGACAAGACGCCAGAGGCGGGGGGGGAAACGGGAACGTCTGGGGTTGCAGGGTGTAGCTGATGTCGTGGCTTCCCGGCATTTCCGTCACCAGCGGCTAGACTTATGACCGGGCGGGGAGACGGTCAGCTGATTGCACATCGGCGTCTTAATGAGACTTCAGCCCAGAGCGTTACTGCGGCAACCGCTCTGGTCCCCAGGGACGGCAACAGGTGGATGATAGTTAGCCGATGACACTTCAACTGGTCTGGAACCAGGCTACGTGGCGGGGAGCCAGAGGGAGGATTGTGCCCAGTCAAGTGGTAAAATCGGTGATGTCATGGGATGCAAAGTGACGGATAGACGAGTGGAGTTAAAAAGGCAGACACGGCGCTGAGGGCACTGAGCACTGGGGGTTGAGTTGTGAGCTGGTCGACGGGGTACTGTTGATTATCATAGTTCTCCCGAATCGCAGGCCAATGACGTGCCTGAGGTCCTGTTAACTCGCTTTTCGGTGCACGTTTTACTTAAGTCAGCAGATGTAGACGACGGTGAGCCGGGCACCAAGTGTGTGGTAGAGGGGTGTCGTCGGGTCGTTAACTTCCCCACTAATGTTCCAATTACATCTCCCTGCTCTTATAAACATGAGCCAAATTATGGCACTGACCTTTGTTCCAGGAATTAAACTCTCAATTCATAACCACAAGCCCTGAACCCCTTGCCTCGCTCTTCCACTTCACGCTCTACTCTCGCTCCCTTCCTCTACCCGCCCCCCACCCCTCCCTTGGCCTCCTCCACCGACTGTCCTTAAAACGGTGGGAGGTGCGCACCCTGGTGATGTGATGAGAGGCAGAAACGTGGCACACCTGGACGTGAGCTTAGAAGCCATCCCACATCACTCAGGCATCGTCGGTCCTCCGGTCACACGGCGCTCTAACTGGAACATGCCGCCGATGTGACAAGATGGTTTATTTCACAAGCCATTTTCAGTTACGCGGTAATGAGAAGCAACATTAACATTCCGCTGACACGCATTTCCTCCCCTCACGCTCTCCTGGCGTTGAATTGGGGCAGGGGTGGGGGGGGTGATTATCCGCCCAGCACCGTGGTAACACACCCTCAGTCAACCATTACAGAATGTCTCCTGACAACACAGCGGCCGGATACCACTAGCCTATGCCAGCCGGTTCTGTAATGGCCACTGATTGGTGAGCGGTGACCAGGATGGGACAACACAGGGAGGGCGGGGCCGAAGAGTTAGAAATTCAATCGCTCCGCCCCCCTCCACCCCCCCCCCGTGTAATGGATGAAGCGGGCAGGTCGGAGAAACGCTAATTGGATCACCTGTGATCTGCCGTGGAAATGTCACCTTACCGATTGGAGCGTTGAGCAATTCCGCCAAACAACATAAGCGCCAACCAGGGTACCCGGTCTCATGGAAAACAAAAGTCAGTTTGCGGTTTTGATAAGAAAAAAAAAAAAAACTCGGAAGGACACAGTGTCCTTTATTGATGACAGACGCCCCAGAGGAAAGAGGAGCAACTAGCTTTTAAAGAACATTCTCCACACCCGTCTCACGTCTCCACACACTATGCATTTGTTAGGGAGTTACAACACCCTGAAAGGATCCATCTGTTGCCTCCTATGTAAGCGAATAGAAACAGAGAATGGTCAGAGAGAGCAGCCCACAGGAATAGTGAACATCAATTACATCACGGATGTCACTCTATAGTCCATTTCAATTGATTTGCCACAGAAGAAGTGAAGAAAAAAAATTATCAATGAAGTCCTTCATCTTCCTGTAGTGTTTAATTACCAGGACAGGCAGAGGCGTACAGAGCCCCCCCGACAAGCTCACTTTCTGACGACCAGCAACAACGCTAATTGGCTCCAAATGTACTAATAACGGACATCAACAACCGAGAGACGCCTGAAAAATGTATCAAAGGTTTATTGAAGGCAAGAGAATGAGCCCGTGAGGCTTTCATCAGTCTCGCTGTGATCACGGAAACGGGAGCGAAATGCAACAGAGGTTTCAGGTTTTTGTCATGGCAACCACACCAAAAATTCATACAAAATAAACTCTTATCAAGCCATTACACGGAGCACGGATGCTGACCCGATCCACCAATGAGGTTCAAGTCCAAAAATAATAACGCCTCACTACACAGTGACCCAGGTGCTGAACCTCTGCTTAGAACTAAAAAGCAGCCAGTCAGGGTACACCCACATACCCCTGACTGGGGGGGGGGGTGTGTGAAACAAAAGAAACCCCGGCCCCCTTGGACTTTCGCTGACAGGGGCAAATGTTATTCAGGGGAATGACAGGCAGCTGGCGGTGGCGGTGAGGGGGGGTGGAACCTTCCGGTCAGCCGTCCCCAAGTAGAGACGCCACGCCAACGCAGCAGGGGTGCCGGCCGGACCGCTGTGTAACTGACCGGTCCACTTCAAAAGCCCCCCCCCACAACCGTCTAGACGCTCGCACTGCCCCGCCCTTCACGCTGCCCGGCGCTACTCGTTCTCACCAACGCCACTGCAGCATGAACTCGGCTACAACAGAGGCTCTCGTTGCCCGGAGCACCGTATCGACCGGATGTTCTGCAGGTACATTTCTTTTCGTCGTCACAATAAGAAGATGGAATGAAAGTCTGGTCGGGCCATTGATAATTCAACCCATTTTTTAGCTGGGAAACAGCCATTGGATGTGACACACAGCCGAACAGCCTCCATTGGTTTAAAGAGTCCCTGTTACGGCTTATTGCTAATTCTAATGCCGTTGGCTATAGTATAGAAAGGCCGGAACCTACCGAAGTACAGTGAACACCAGCTCCATTTTGAGGTATAATACATACATGATGGAATTGGACTAAAAGACCATGGCTAGGAGCTGTTCCATAATGGCAATACACAACAACCCCCCAAGGTACCTTTTTGCTTCTAATAACCACATCAGCTCTGCTGGCCTGACGAATGCGCTTCACGTTAAGGAATGGATCGTTTCCCAGGGGACACAAATTATCAAGTGTGCATTGGACACGGAACATGTATGGACATTACGGATGAAGAAGACCGATGCTGACTGATCACCCACTTGTCATGAGTGACATCACTGTCACAATGGATGGATCATCCAGTCTGCCATAAGGCCTCCTCAATGAGAGGCCTCACTATAGAATGATACTGCCCACTATGACTTAGCCAGGGCAATCCAGACCTGTGACACAAGGTGGGAGCAATTAGAAGGGATAATCTGCCACCTTTGAGTACATTGAGCAAGTTCCTCTTAAATTATCCTTTGAGTGGTTTGCATGTGAAATCCCAAAATAAACTAATGAAATTCATAAACTTTGACAGATTCGTGTGTGTTCCCCTTTTGCATGTAATAGTGAAATGAGCAAGACATTCAAATTAAATCTCTTGTTGTTTTAAGACCAAACCAACAGCAAAAACATTTAATCCAGCCGGTACTTCATTACTTTAAGCGTGTCAAGTCTCAAAAACCAATAAAGACACACGTATTATAATTAGGCACACCTAACCATTATTTTGTGTTAAAGTGCACAAGCGCGAAGAATACAAGGTTCCCTAAGGGATTCCACTTCGCTCATGGAGGGTACATGCACACTCAGTAAAAGGGTTCCCTGAAGGGTCTAATTAGCCCATCGGCCGTCAATCAGCAATGGGACACTTTTAAATGGGGAGGGGGGGCTCGGTCCTTTTGGGATCAGATAAACAACAAATGCATGTGGATGCTCGTTCTGTAACTCCTCTAAACACACAGGGCTGAGGGGTACAATGTCACTCATCCGTTCCCTGGCCTCGCCTCATGTCACCTCCATCCCAAACACTTCCTCTAGCTGGTGGTTCTGCGGTCGACCGGACCTCTGTGGCGGCAGTGGGCACTGAATGAAGTGGGGGGGGCAGATATCGGGGTACACAGTCAACACTTTTATAGGGTTAGGGCTACAACATGCTACATTAACGTTCAGTATCAGCCATCGTCGACGATGTCGATCAGACCTCTGGGGTCTGTCCACATCATACCCCTGTTAGGAGAATGACGCAATGCCCCTGAATATTTCAGGATTATTGCTGAGGTCATTGTGTTACTTTGGGCATGGTCGACTCACAGCAAGGGGGAAAATCACCACGACGAATCGACGCGCAGCCGAGACTTGCGGAACACACTGATTTGCTGTGCCTTAGTAAATATCTCATAGCTGCCTGAGACGATCCCTTAGCTGTACCAAGATCATATTGAACAGCAGCACAGGTAAAACAGCACAGGTATAAACGGCCATGGAATAACATTGCAGACAAATGTCTCCATGATTTGGTTTTGACTCGGCTGTTGTACACAGGGGATGCTGGCGGTGGTATGAAACGACATGAGTGGGTAAGAAGACATTCCGCCCCACTATTTTCAGCCTGCCTTAATGCGATGATAGTAATTTATTGCCGATTAACGCCTTCGCACAATCAGGAATTCAAGGTCAGAACGGCCGAGAGTTGGTAATGAGAATATAAATTACATCCGGCGGGGTGATGGAAAACACACACACACAATCACACACACAAAAATGGACTCTTTCCCTCAAGTCCGCTTCCATCTCTCCTGGGTAATATGCGATGATTGAACATATGTAGGGTAAACATACCCCTAGCCTCCCCCCTTCCCGTCCCCTCCTTCCCCTCCCTCCCTCCTGTCCAGCAGCTTCCCTACAATCTGTCTACTGGGCCCATGTGAACCTCCCCAGTCAACTGCTGTTGAACATAAAACCATGAATGACAGAACGTGAATGGGGGCCATTTTGGTTGCAGACCATGGGCCCTGCTAGGTTGTGGTCCTGCTATTGGTAGTACAATTCATCCTTTGACAGAAGGATAATGAACCCATTATGGAATTTATCCTTGGCAGTAAAGCGGGCCACTGTAGAGGTAGCATTTTCCATTGTGAATATCAATATCGTAGCCCGCTAATATTGCAGCGGAAATAACGGCATTTGGAACAAAGTCGATACTGTCTATTCCACCTAAATTAGGGATTAAAGCAAACGGCCATCTGGGTGAACAAAAAAAAATTTTGAACCTTTGAACTTCATACAAAACAACCTTTGAACTTCATACAAAAAGTCTGCGTGAAAATTGTTGCTGGGTTTTACTGAGAGGAATACATATGACCATAACATGGTGGCCCACACTCTCAATCATCTCCAGATCAAATAAATTAACAGTTTTGTATATAACCTACCCAAATCCAAGCGCGGTGCTTTTCCTCCAACATAATGCTGCCATACCAGTGCTGGCTTCTACACACCACAGAAAGACAAATGAGATGAAGCACTGGACATACAGTAGTGGGCCTGTAGTGAGGTTTAGGGCTACCAGGATACCCCTCAAAACGGTTTTCCCTCTGGCATAGCATGTGCATAGGGCTCTGATGAAACCGTATAGCAGTGGCTTTCCACTATGAAATACGTTTTCCACATACCAGGGGGTATCAATATAAATAATACGTTCTTTGATTAAATGATCTCTGATATGGAATAGAAACATAAAAAAAAGGTATTCATCCTTCTCATCAGGGACCCCCAGATGTCTCACAATTATGTTGAATCCCTGAACAGGCTCACCTGTACTAATGTACTAATCAGGACCTTGGTGATTAACTGACATCTGAATGAGCTAGATCTGGGACAGACCAAATACCGGGAACAGCCGGGGGTCCCTGAGAAGTGCTGAAAAACTCTCAAGAGGTTAGGTTGCTGGTTTCCTTGAACTGAAACGTGGCGCAACTACTGCGTTCAGGGGAACCGGTGCATTATAAACTCCAGTTCCAGAGGAGATCTGCGGTCATCTACACTAGTTCAGGAGGTCTATTGTCCTCTTGTCAAGTGCAGAAGAATCAGAATCAGAAAAACTTTATTGCCAAGTACATTTACACATAGAAGGAATTTTCTTTGGTGCAAGACAGAAAAACACAGTTAGTAGTATTCGGTAATTAAAGTAAATATAAAATGTGCAAACATTTACTTAAGTTAAAGTGCAATGTGCATGAAGGGAGCCCAGAGAAGTGCATTAATGTAATGCATTATGTAGAAGTTAAGTTATGGAGCAGAGTGTCAATGTCAGTGGGGTTCGTCTTGCCTTGTTCAGGATGCCAGCTGCCGAAGAAGGTCAATTGACATCTAGTCCAGCTCACAAGAAAGTCTGAGAAGGTCTATGGTTTAATTTAGCTCAGGAGGTCTGTTGTCTACTAGTCTACTTCAGGAGAAGGTCTGTTGAAATCTACTCAAGTTCAGGGGGTTTGTTGTCAAAAAGGGCTCCAGAACAACAGAAGACTGCTTAAAGGAAACAGAGATATCTTCCAAAATGGAGTCATGGAGTAGGAAACAAACCAGTCATCCTCCATGATCCATAACTTAGTTATAATAGTTATGCTGTCAGACGGACACTTCCCGTACTGTGTGTGTAAACTATATGAAGCAGTGAAGTACTTCCTCCCATCATCTCCCCTGCAGGTAACACGGAGTGCCATCCTGGTGCAATCCCTTCAGTGACCTCCAACAAAACTCCCCAACATGACAAATATAACAACCACACGTTTTTTTTTTTTAAATGCTCCTTGGAAGAAAGATTTGTTCATCGCCCTCATCCTGGGCTTGGCCCGGAAAAATAAAACAGCACGATGCTTAGTTGTCGGCAGACAGGAAAGAAAACGTTTGAGCGCTTTGTTTTTCCCAGACCGGGGATTAAATACCCTTTCAAAATCTCTCAAATATTTTTAGCATTCGCTCGAGTAGTACTAGAAAAGCTTGACAAAGACCAAATAAAGTATTGGGAATTATCTGACCCAGGTTCGGTATCTCTCTCTCTGTGGTACAGCCTCAACCTGCTAGCTTCTGGGCCAATGGAAACAACATTTCTAAGGCAGTGCGTGAATAAGAGAGCTGACAAATGGCATGGGCTCATCACAGCGCCAAGCTACCGCATTATTAACGTCAAAGCTAACAGATACACCTTTCAGCATTTTATCAGCCTCTTCCTTTAACAGTGGCAGTCTGGAGGTCCATATCTAAATAGGCCAAATAAATCAGCAGCTGGTTGACAGCCAAGAAAGACTCGGAGTGTGCACGAAAGCCACGTGTGTAATATGGCTTTCATGCACTGTTTGTGATGTACAACCAGACCTGGGCTCACAAACCATTCCAAATGATTTAAAGGTAGAATTAGCCAGTTCAGACAGGGAACCCAACTGCTCATTGGTCAGCCACATATCAGCTGATGACGGGGGTTTCACTCACGTCACAACATTCTTACTCAATATTAATGGTCAGGGTGTTGGTCTGATGTGTGCTGGTCATGCCTAAACCTGGATCAGCTTCCTCTCTGTGGGGGGGGGGGGTAGAATCAGTACTAAGTTTTATTGATATTACGGTGTCGATGTCGTTGTTAGTACTATTGTATTTTGGATCACGTGACGACAGTGATTTCACCAAGAGGAGCAGAACCTTACTCCAAGACCAGTAGGAGTATTTATTTTGTGCAAGTCTCCAATAAATGGTAAAATTAGTATGTGGCATTTGAACTCAGCGATACATATAGTCAAATTGGGACTAGTATTCCTCCAAGCAGGAACGCAACAGTCTATACATAACAAACCAGGTGTGTTGTAGATTCCCACTTACCAGGGAAAGATAGAAACACTTCATGGATTACAGACAGACTGTCTCTCTCTTCTTTGGCTGGTTGTAACAGGAGACATTAGGACCAGCAGAACACACAGCTCCTTAAAAAGGAGACAGAGTGTTTCTTAATTGGTGTGTGACGATGTGATGAACAGTTGTAATGTTCCTGAGGGGTGCCTGTATGTGAGAAACATTAAGGTTGATGACAGAGACCAACACAGCGCGAGCGAGAGAGCGCCAGAGCCTCTGTAAGTGGGATGACAGCTGAGGCGTTCCAGCTCGTGTCCGGAGGAGTCAGACTTCGGCCAGGCTAGGAGGAGAGCCAAGAGGAAGCCTTTCCATAATGAGACAGTTTCATCTAGTCTTCCAACTCCAGGCTCCCAGGCAGAATCCCAAATGGAACAGGACACGCTTACCACTACCTAAAACCAGAGCCCTACACATCCAGATCCACAGGGCTGAAAAGGGAACAGGGCACCGTTTTGGACGCAGCTACCACTCCGGCTGCCAGAGTGCGCTCGGACCAGCCAGGGGAGGAAGCCAGGGAGTGGAGGAGAGGAAGCGAGCCTTCAGACAGGTCAGTCCTGTCCAGCCGATATCCAAACAAGCTAGCGATGCAGTCTGAGACAACGCCCCTGACAGTGCCCACACAGCATGGCAACAGCAGACCGCTAATGACTGCGATGTAGAATGTGGCCCAAGACATTTCTCCATAAGAGGCGGCAGACACCCCAGACAACTCATCCAGACTGACAGTGCATTCAGGCACTCAAAGCAAGGCATTTTAATGCTTTAAATACATATGAGGTGTACCACTGATTTAACGGGGGACTCCAACCTTTCAGATGCTTTCAACCACACATTCTGTTATCTGTAACAGAGAGAGAGAGGATAAATGAATGACTGCAATGGTGTTGGCCTCAATAGGAAGACAAAGCAGTCACAAATAACAGTTGATCAATAAAGTAGGACATAGCAAAGTGTCCCAATGCTTCAAAGTTTATTAATTACTCTGCTTTTATACTGCTAAATGTTGCATACAAAAAAGTATCAGTACATATATTTCAGTAAAACCAAGTACCAATGACTCCACATTCAGGTTCTGTAACTGGCCTCTCAGCGTCCATTTTAGAACCTGGTTATAATGATGAGTAACAGCTGGTCAACAACACGTGAGCGTACGTAGTCAAATAAAACCTGCAAAGACACAGATGGGGAAATTAATGTAAATGGACTCCCCCACCAAGTAAACATCCCTTTTCAATACAGCTGAAGCCTCCCACATTTCCCCTCCAGTGATCGTTTTGCACGCCAGTCACCTCTCTATCCTAGCCAGACCCACCTTATCGCACAGCACTCAAGAATGGAACTTCAATGAAAGCCTGAGGCAGTGGACAAAACAACCTTGGTTGTTGATCTCCCAGTGAGCACCAAAGAGCACAACCTTTCAAACAAGACTGACTGGTGGGCTCAGGCAATCTCAACATATGAATCTTCAAAGCCAACTTTATAAATAGTCATCAAAAAAAGAATATTATAGTCAATAAATTATATAATGAATGACAGATCCAGTAGACACGCTATGAGAAAAAGCATCTTGAAGTTACTGGAGTACATTTTGTTGCGTTTGAAACTAGATCCTATTAAATGTTATGATCGTTTTAACATGTAGTACCTCATGAAGCATGACTGCGTTACAAGTCTTGTTTATAGATTGGTTCTAATGCCGAAAGCAAATCTGGGAACAAGATGTTTGTTTTCTTTTTAAATCAAGCCGATCCACACAAGGTGAACTCCACACTAGACAACAACAAGATGTCAAAATAAAGACCTTTGATTGCAAACCAAACAACGGTACGCACAACCCATTGCTTAAGAACTTCCACTGAAAATATTTGAAAAAACAGATTCAGAGAAAGAACAGTGCAGACGGTCAATTTTTGTAACATTATCCAAAAATGGAAAACGGTAAGTGGATCAATACCTGGTAACATGATGACATCAGGGGTCACTGATCTGTACGAAACACAATTCATTAACATGGTTTTCATGGCAACAAACGCTGAATACATCAGGAACACGAAAGTAGAAAGAAACATGTAATTGCTCTCATTAGCTTGTTGGGATATTCCCTCCCTTGGATTTTCATGCAAATGCGAAAAGGAAAAAAAAAAGGAGAAAAGGAAAAAAAACTGGTCGACCACGCCGACATCGGAGGAGACGAGGGAACGGTGCCCAGTCATGATGTCAGACATTCCGGGTTGGAGTGGAAACGACCAATTAGAAGGAACAACCCCATCATCACTTTCTCCAGAACGTAGACGGCGATCAGTGAGCCGGCTAGCAGGTGACGAGAGAGGGCTTTTATTCAAGACGGAACCGCAAGTGCTGGGGCTGAACATGACCCACATCAATCACCTTGCGACAAAAGCCTCAGATGAAATGAATAACAATCTTGTAGAAATATATAGACGTAGATATTTTTTGTTCTGTTGTTTTGTAGGGAAATGTTTTTACGTCTAAACCAAACCGCCAAGCGGTTCTGAAGCGGAAAATGAGTTGTTGACATTCAGAAGGGTGGTGGTGGTGAAGATCCGGAGAAGGGGCCACTTAATATAGACCAAGCTGACTTGCGTCAAGAGGCACAACACATAAGCGGTGCTCCAGTATGATTGTATGGATTCACCAGCCAAAACAGCCCACCACAACTACATGGTCCATATGCCATTTAAAACCCAGACGGACAGACACGCAAACAAAGCAGGTACATGATGAATGACCGTTCACTGGAGAGGCTGGGCACCACAGCTCTCCTTAACCAAAAGCCATAAAAAAAAAAAAAAAAGAGAAAGGTTTAAAAAGAAACCCCGCAATGACAGGCATGATGAATGGACATCCGTGGAAGCAGCCATGAGAAACTCCACACAAGCCGCTGATAGGAACTTTAAACTGCATTTCCTGGCAACCGCATTGGCAAAACGTGGGCTTTACTGACGATGACCGTGGCCCAGCCCTCCGGTTGCGGGGTAAAAAAAAAAAAAAAAGTTCTACGATGAGAGGCTGTTAAGAAAATACAACTAATATAAAATCATCTGTGGGCAGGAAATGGATCAAGGACCTACCGGCCCCAGTTTCTAATGGTTCTTGTATAATTGGATTAGAAGCTCGGAGACATATTCCCATTGCTTCTCCCCTACAACAACCATCCTGGTCTGTGGCCCCACATTGCAATGGGATTCCATAAACAGCCAAGTGTTGGTCCACAGCGAGTACAGTGGCGTCCCTGAGGGGTTGCAGTCTTCCGAAACATTGTGTCTCCCTCACGATGCGCTACCGGAACCTTTTACCACACGGCTCACCAAAGACCTGCTAGACCAGTGTCTCTCCACCCTGTCCTGGGCCCCCCCTGCCCTGCATGGTTTAGATCTCTCCCTGCCCTAACATCCCTGATGTAGCTCATGAAAGAGACGATCATTTGAATCAGGTGTGACAGAGCAGGGAGTCGCCCAGGACAGGGTTGAGAAACACTGTGCCAGGCGGTCATTCTATCATAAAAAAAGGACATTGCCACAGAAACGGTATGGTAAAAAAACAAAAAATTGGTAATTGGACCCCCCCCCCATAATAGCAGGCTGCCTACCTGGTATTGCTCAAGACATGAGACGCTAGGTCATAGCGCGTGGTTTACACCGACACGATCCCAGACAGGTCTGATATTCAACGCCTCACTGCCATTTCCTCCCACTGAGTGACATTTACAGATAATAGCAGTGTTGGAATCTTCATATCAATAATGAGCCGCCACGGAAACACACAGCATGGGTATAACGTTGAGAAGGCGAGACAATGGTCTGGCTGCGTGGCTCGCCATTGTTGTAAAGCGCGTGCTTGGAAATGCAGTGAGAGGTCCCATGCGAAAGCCATTACTGCGTCTTTCATCAATCAAGGCTGTGTCCGAGCCCCTCTACACTTCACAGTCCCATTTTACTTTCCGTCCCAAGAACCACACAGGAATTTGTCAAGACTATTTGAATCTTAAGCCCCATCATGCAAGCAATTATCCACACACACCCCTTGATAAACAGTGCTTTAATTTGGCCTGCTGTGTGCCATCCCTAAAATGGGGGGGGGGCTTGCTAAGCAATAAGTGTGTTTTCAGCAATGTTCAGACAAAATGCTGATGCATTGAAAACATCACAGTTGGAAGTACCAAAACAGCTGAAGGCTTCTAGGAGGAAATTCAATTTATAGAAAACTTGAGTATGAGCTCTGCGATGGAAGAAAACACATTGCCAGGGTGAACGCAGACCTACTGCATAACAAACGCACACACAGTCTGACAGGACGTTGTAGTCGACAAGGATGGTTTCACATTATCACAAGATAGGAGGCCCTACAACAGGGAAAACACCTGGGAAAAGGAGAGCACAGAGAGGCAGATGCGGGAGGAGTTGAACACATCGGTTTACATTCCACCTCATTCAATATAGAAGAGGCAGTCCTCTCCCTGACAACGTCACCGCGTGACTTGAACAGACAGAGAACTTGGCGTGTACATTATCCGGCATGCAGGCTAAGTGAGAGCACATCGATCGGGTCGGGCCCCACAGCAAAGAGAAACAGTCTGAGGAGTAGATTCAGCGTGAATCGTATCGGAATAAGAGCAGGGTGACTGTCTAGTCTATTATTGTGAGGTATTACAAACATCAGCCAGGCCACTCCGGGAATTTGAATTGAATAATAACAACTGTTTCGCACAATGAAATATCAATTACGAGCTGTGCTTTTTTTCCTTTCCTTTCCTTTCTCCTTAGACATGGATGGAAAAGTGACTCGGCTACGTAAGTATCCTAGTTTGCAGCGTCTATAGAATTCCGTCCCGTTCCCGAGCCCCTGTACTCACAGACTGTGCGAGCGGGAACACGTCGGCCCTCGTGCTCCGTCGAGACGACTGGCCCTGTGGCGAGGGAGCAGCGCCTGATTCAATTAAAGACGGCCCCCTGTCACCAACCTGCGTATGGCCACCATCGCCCCGCCACAACAGACCATAATAATCAGCCCTGCCTCACACAGCCCCCCCCCCCCGGTGGGATAACTGCCAGCACTCCCCTTTGTGACACCGCGGCAAAGACACCGGGGAATGGGGGGGGAGGGTTCAGCGAGGTACACCCACACTCATCCACCCGCTTGTGGAAAAGGGAGACCGTATTCCTCACGAGGTGTGGTAGTGCATCTGCTACCGGAGGGGTCCCCAACACTCAGCCTGGGGATCCAGCGAAGGGCAGGTTCTCTTTACAACCTGGCCAAAATAAGCACTAGGCACTTTGAGTCCTGGAGTATTATAGCCCTAACCCACTTCTATCTGGATGTAAAGAGACACGTGAGAGAAGAGAGAAGTGTGGATATCACAGCACGCCAGCTCCAGCAACGCAACTATGGGTTAAAACTATTGGGAGCGTTTATCAGAGCAAACCTATGCATCTGAACTTAATGCGCGCGCGCACGCACGCACACAGGCATGTGCCACGTACCAATGGATGCTTCCTTCTCCCCATTTGCCTATTGATCTTTCACCCTCGCCCTTTCTCTCCCGCTCTGCATGTCTCTCTCTCCCGAGATCAGACGAAGCTTCTAACGTCCTTACTTCTTACCAACCGAGTGCCTCTGCTGGCAGTACATTAACATTATGTGTCAGTCAGGTGGCTTTGTGGCGGCATCCATTTTGCTAGCAGAATAAACCTGGTGGAGGTCGAGTGCAGGGGGGTGTGGATCAAGGTGCTGTGGTCGCCAGCTACTGAATGGTCCCTCCCCCAGTCTACAAAGACAACTGTGGCCCCTGGCATATGAAGTGGGAAATCAGCACTTGGTGAAGTGGTACAGCGACCGCAGGCACATAACGAGCGATTGTCCTTATGTCAAGTAAACGTGTACGCATTTTCCCCCTCCAATTTATATTACATCTGATCATGTGAGCCACAGAGCCACACTGGCCTGCATTGGGAACAATTTAACTCAGTTGTGTAGGCTACATTACTGTCAAAATGCGCATCCTAAATTACTTCTCATTCCCTTTGTAGTGCTCTCCTATTGCCCAGGGCTTGTTCAACAGAAGTTCACCACACAGGGAATATTGTGTCCTTTAGGACGCAGACCATCTCATCCAATGATAGGCGTTCCCGCTGTCGGCAGAGAGTTAATAGTAGGAACAGCAGGGGCGTCAGTGCCAGTAACCAAACTGTCAACAACGGAAGTCTGAGAACAGCTATGAGAAGCCAGACCGGTCGAGGGACAGACCGGGTGCGAGAGGTCACAGATAGCGCCATAAAGAGACTTAACATACTTTGTTGTGTTTCTGTTAGCTTCCAGAAATCAACACGTCCTTAATAACAGTTTCACATTGTTAAAACACACACACACACACACACCGCCTTGTATTTATTATTTAAATCTAACAAAACAGTGCATCACAATTTCAGTTTGTTAAATGTGAAACATTAACTTCTTAGTGTCTTTACTGTTCATAACGGAGTTCCTTCTAAACAAAATAAAGTAAATCTATCTGTGCCTGGCAGAGAGTCTTAGTTGGGTGGTTTGTTAAGAGGAATCCAATTTTGGGATGCTTTCCATACGACACAGTATCAGCCTATTACTCGTGTCAGAATTACTACACTACAAAGGTAATAGGGCACCATTTTGGATACTGCCTCAATGTGCAGCAGTCAGTCACTAGCCTGGCTGTGGGGGCAGAGCAGCTGATCTAGACCAAACACCAGTAATGTCCATTGATCCATGGAATACTAATTAAAACTAGGACATTGACTACAGGCGAGAACAGGCCACTCCCTGTCCTGCCGGCTCGCGCCCTGTCCTGCCGGCTCGCGCCCTAGACCCGGCTCGCGCCCTAGACCCGGCTCGCGCCCTAGACCCGGCTCGCGCCCTAGACCCGGCTCGCGCCCTAGACCCGGCTCGCGCCCTAGACCCGGCTCGACCACTACATCACTGCATGTTATAAACTGGGATGTTATTACACGAGATACATCACTTCATAACATGGCCGTCGACTGCCTTATCTCAGTGGGGAGTGGATTTGTTTCTGCGTGATAGAGGCCAGGCCCTGCACAGCCACCCTTCACACATCTAAAAACGGAAGAGGCCAACTAAGGTGAAGTGCATTTTTGGGGTCTAATGAACACATGTTCTGACTGACGACGGCAAACACAGATGTGCAAACAAACGTATGTTTAGACTGAGGTTGGTTGCGGCCACATTAATGGGAGGCCTGTGTGAGGAGGTTCCTCGATCTCAGAAGACAATCTGCACGACTCCATCAGCGCCGGCCAGTCGGGGCTTTACACATGGCAGCTTGCACACGACGCATGAAACACGGACACAATGTGAAGCGGGGACGTCCACCAAACCGGCCGATACTAATATAAGGTTCTTTCAGCAATAAGTCTGGGTTTCCGTCAGCAAACCCCCTCTTACAACTTTCCCATTTACTCAGGGATTTGTCAGCGCAATTATTGTATTAGCATGCTTCCCAGCATGTGGAGTAGAAAACTTAAATATCATTTCTGAGAATCAAAACCTAAACATTGGCCCCAGGGAAACATACCTAACCATCATCCCCCTGAGATACAAACCAAGAAATCATCCCCTGAGAAACACACCAAACCATCATGCCAAAAAAAAAACCTAGACATCATCTGCTAAGAGACAAACATAAAAAGAATCCCCTGAGAAACAAACAGAAATCATCCCCTGAGGAAAAAAAAACTAGAAATCATCCCCTGAGGAAAAAAAAACTAGAAATCATCCCCTGAGGAAAAAAAAACTAGAAATCATCCCCTGAGGAAAAAAAAACTAGAAATCATCCCCTGAGGAAAAAAAAACCAGAAATCATCCCCTGA